>JAQJVL010008244.1:0-20520 GCA_035578905.1 Stictocephala bisonia
AAACCCCCCCCTTAAAAAAGGAAAAAAGCCCCCAAAAACCCTTGACAACAAATGCAGTACACTATTTTCCTTCTAAAATTGTATTACATAAACAAATAATACTTTGGATGGGTATGTACGTTATATTTTTAATTTACAACTATCTTCCTGTCATTATATGGAAAATAACAATGTGATTTTGTTCAGCTACTCACACACATGCTGGAAATGTGGATAAATCTCTATAAAGAGATCGTATTTAAAGTAGATGCTGTTACATCCACTTTATATATAAGTGCTAACAACTTTAGGTGGATACCTCTCATCTACACACATATCGTCCTAGGCGTATTCCCTTTGTATGCAAGTCAACATTTCTAGATAAAAGAACTTGTTGTTCTTATTACATTCGAAGAATTTGACAGTTTATTTGTATGAAAAAGATCTTCGTTTAGTTAAAAACAACTCTATTTTTATTTTTTACTGATATAATTGCAACAACAGTTTTGTTACACTTAAAACGAAAATCACTGTGCACGTTTACGATAGTTTAAATATATTGTTTAAATGTATTTAAAGCATTTTCCCTAAACTTAAGCATACCTTACTTCCTACATAATACTTTTATACCCATTGTACTAAAACTGTACATAAGAAAGTAGTGAATACTTCTTTACATGAAAGCTGAAATGACGTGTAAGGAAAATTAAATTAAACGTCTGCTTCGAGTAATTTCCCATCAGATACTATTAATTAATCCTTAGATGAAATTAATTATTTATTTTTTCAGCTCTGCATAATAGTTTGATATTCATACTCGTTCTTATTAATATTACAATATAAATTGGTAATATATTGTCTTTCAACCGATATTAAGACAATTATTCTAAAACTAACAATTTAATAAATTCATATCTTGTTAACGTATTTATTTTAAGAATATTTAAATTAATTTCTGTTAAAAGTGTTCACCTTGGACTGAAATATTTTTTATTTGCGTACTATTTGTGATTTATTTAAATCTTGATCCGTATTGTACGCCATCATGACATTCAATTTCATGAAATAACAATTAGAATATTTTTAATACCGATGTCTGTAAGCACTCCGTAAATTTTGAAACTGTGAACACTACTTAAATTCAATCTGAAATAGTAATATTTATTATTAGATAGCTCGTGTAATTAATTCACAGAATAATTAAATACTTTAATTTATCAGCCATCTGATTTTTTAAATAATATAATAGTTTTATTATTGCAAAGTTAAAAACTGATTTATTTTTAAGTGAAATTGACACTTCCTTCTTATTTCCCTAAGACCACTAAAAAATGTGGTTTTATATTTATCTATCCTTGCTTAAGTATAGGGAAGATGCTACATATATATTGAAACTTACAAAAAATTATCGTTTTAAGTGTAACAAAACGTAGTTGCAATTATATCTGTAACAAATCAAAATAGAATTGATTTCCAGCAAGTGATTTTTCCACAGAAAGAAAATGTCATATTCTACGAACGTTATAAGAACAAACATTGCAACATTAATAAAATGAAACCACTGAAATAGTGAATCATCTGTTATCACTCCAACCCATTTCATTCCCGCTCTTCCTTTATCTCTCCCATCGCAACCCTCATTTCGACACACAAATACCCTGTGATTACTTGGTGGTTTAATCAATCCGGGATGCCAGACTCCTCGGACAATTTGTCAGTTACAAATTTCAAGGAACTAAAATAGGTCTACAATCTTCTAATCAGATAAATGGAAATACTTGTAAACTGTAATATGAAAGTGTCAGTTCATAAACTGTATTTATATTAAATGCTGTGTCACTAAACAGGAGAGCATTTTTTTAAACTAATAGAATGATTGGCTTCAAAATATCTTTATATATTGTAATATTAATGACAAGAAACAGCAAAATATATAAAATATAATGAGTTATTAATTATATTATTCACCGAATCAATTGAAATATGATTATATAACTCTTGAAAATATATAAATAATTTACAAAATATCTATTGATTACTGACGATAATTGCATCGCCCTTTACCAAGACACTTGCCCAGAAATATAGCCTTAAACACAGATAAGTTACTGAGCTCCAGACTCTAAACCAATATGATATAAAAATACATTACTTAAAACCACGTAGACATTCATAAATAAATATAAAGAATTTGACCTTTTCCGTCAATTCACTATCACAACTTTTTTATCGCAATTACGTTTAGGTAAGGTTAGGGTAAGTTAGATGGATACTAAAGGTGGTCACAAACTGGTAAATCCAATGATTGACTTACCGCCGATTGCGCTCTCCGTGTGTAAGTTCTTGGAAAGCGATAAGATAAGGACAGGGATATCGGATTCTTAGCGGATAAGGAATCCGCTAACAGTGGGCGTAAAAGTTATTAAAGTACAGTTTTTGGAGCAAGAGAATATTTATCAAGCAGTAGTGAATTAACGGAAAATATCCAAAGAATTCAAGTCTTATATTTGCTTGTTTATTTCGTTTCTATTTTATTGTTTCCTTCCAACCAAAAAATACATGAATTATTTAAATAATTATATTATTGAAAAAATAAAAACCTTTTTTTATAAAATGCAACTGGCATTGCTCAGGATATAGAAGATGGAGTTGTTTCTCACAAAAATTAAATTTCCGCTCGGAGTCGTTTCCGTCGTCGCTTGGAGTGAGTTGCAGAATACAACGCAATGTCAAGAGAAATACTTTAAATATGTATATTTTTAAATGTATTCAAAAATCAATTACGTCGTTAGCTACCCTGCCGCTTTTATAATTATATGAAATTTATATAGAAATATAAAATGATAACAATTTGATATTTTTTATATAACCTATATCAATACAAGTTTACTCTAGCAGTATTTTAATCGTTTCATTATTTATTGAACGATTTTAGATGCTTTACGATCCACAAAATCTAAAAATAATGTTGAGCCAATTTACAAAGTACTCGAAAATAGTACAACTATAATTTTAGTATATGTCTAACGTATGGTTTTTTGCAGCCTAAGCTAAAATGATAGTACTCAAAAAGCAATATTCGTGTCAACTATTTTGAATATAACTTGAAACTAAAATAAGACAAAAACAAGACTTCAATTAAAAATATCTCCCTTCATACAGCGAAGTCCAAACCCTTCAACAAGTTTATTTTAGTGAGACCCATGAAAATGATTTTAGTGAGGCATATTGATATCACAAACAAAAAAGATTTATCATGTTTTTGTCTTTTTTCAATTAGAAATAAATATTTTGTTTATAGTTGCCAGGTTTTCGTTTATTTATTTATTTATTCATAAGACACCGATCGTCAAGATATGGGCGAATATGGATTTCGAATAAGTGTAGATGAGCGAATGTAGTCATTGTTACAAACTAAGGCCGATTATTCCTTATAAAGTGTCATTAATTAATAGCCCAATGACAAATACAAATACAAAGAAAAGCGTTACACAACGCTTGGTGTCTTTAATCGTATTTGTTTTTGATCGTATGTATTTATAGATCTATATATATATATATATATATATATATATATATATATATATATATATATATGATCTTAAGACTACTACTAGTAATATACTGCTGGAAGCGTGCACTAAAGTTCCACCAAGATAATGATAAAGGGGAAGCTTAGGTGATTCAGCGGTCTAGTTACATTTCTTCCAGTTTTAAGGTCCAGGCTAGACATTCCGTACCTCAATTATAAGGGAAATACATTTGATGGGATGACTTTTACCTCTGTACGTGTAAGGGCAGGAGGGTGAGTTCAACAGACGTCACTTGTCTAATGTTACATGCATCATCAATGTGAACACTATAGGGCGGGGCAAACGTTTATAGGGGGGGGGGGCGGTTGGGTCAATTCACGTACTGTGATATTGAAGCATTTGAAACTTTAACTCATCAAGTTATGGGCCCCCTCTCACCCCCTGTTTATATGGATGAGTGTTAAAGCTCCCACTCACTTGTTTTGTTGAATTCTATAGAGAGCTTTTAAAGCACTGCTGCACTGTCATAAACCCTAATTTTACAGATAAATTTGTATGTGTAAATTTCAGCGCAGATAGGACAAACAATACTTTACGTAATAGCAATTGATATAATGAAATAAATTGAAAGAAAGACTGTATAAGTATGCTTTATTTTATTGGAATAAATATTTTATTAATACAATAAAGATTAAATTAAATATATAAAACATACTGTTTAAAATCCAGGCATTTCCTTGAAATAATCACTACAACCAGATACACATTATTGATATACCGACGTTAAAATGCTTTTTCACTACACTACTATGAGTTCAGCTGTTTTCGTTATGTGTTTACAACCTGCGAAGCATCATATTTCCAACAGCTGTCTATTGTTTACTACCGAAAGTAACATTGTTTACAACCGAAAATATTCCACAGTCAACAACACCTGTTTTTATTCCGTAGTGTAGTGAAAAGTATCGTTCAAAACTCGAGTGAAAGTGTTTTGTATGTTCTCGACCATTTGAAGTGCTCGACAAGTCTCGCACTTCAAACATATGGTCTCGAACATGCAAAACCCCACTTTCCACTCTTGTTATGAAATATACTATTGAACTGAACGTAAATAAAATGTTAACAAACTTATTAAATTAATGTTCATTTTCATTGAAATTAAATTATGTTAACATGCAAATCAGATGTAACATTTAACAATAATTTGAAATTAATTATATTTTGCCAATTATACCAAGCAAAATTTTATATCGCGTATGAAGTAGTGTACGAGAAATTATGGATTAACAGTATTTGCAATATCAGATAGTTTTTAACATAAAACATAAAAAATGTCGCTAAAATTTTTTTGATTTTTTGGATTGATGAGTAACAAGTTGCTAAATGTTATAATTACCAAACAAGTTATTAATTAGTTGTTCAGATAGCTTAATTGAAGTTGTAAGAGGATTTATTATTTCCAATTTGTGTAAACAGTTATAATATTCTCCCCCGTTTAAAAATCTATTTTTCTAATGATTTTAAATTATGCTTTTCCCTTTAAATTAAAATTTATTTAGTGACAATAGGATAATCCATAGTAAGTTAATAACCAGAAAACAATTTGATCAATTTTCAAAAAGTATTTTATAGGACTCAGTTATATAACAGTACAAGTAAACGTTACACAACATAAATTTATTACAATATAAGCACAAAATGTACAAATATATTACAATACAAGTACAAAATGCACGAATACTACGGTGAGCGTGGTTCACCGAAATCGATCACCGTAGTATTCGTGCATTCTGTATTTGTATTGTAATATATTTGTACATTTTGTGCTTATATTGTAATAAATTTGTGTTGTGCGACGTTTACTTGTACTGTATATATACCAACACGTATTATGCTAATTAAAAACTAGTTATATAACAACAAAATTAAATTATGTATTCCTAGAAAATATTCGCGTTACTAAACAAATACACTAAAATATAAGTCACAGTGTATCTGTTAAACCTGCATAATTAAGTAAACAATATTAAAATGTCCTTTTGAAATGTAAATATCAAATAATAAACTAACCGAAAGCCCGAAAAGTTTATCTTTCAATTGTATTTATTAAAATTGATAACGATTTGGAGATATCCATATTGGGGAAATATAACATTTCATTGTGTATTTTTTTTAATGTGCTGACTTCAGAGCACTCTTGCAGAAGTGCTGGGAACTACGAAGAGTTTGGGAATACTAAAGGCATATGGTTGTGACGATGGAAGCCAGCCGCTACCCCCAGCAACGCTTCAGTTTTCTAAACACACATGTTTTATAACCTACTTTTTTCATAATTTAAATTTATATTTTCATCGTGAGCTCTTTTATTGTTCATACCATATTTTATTTTACATTTGTGTTCCCCAGTGTTGAAAGATTATTTTTATCGTATTATTTGTTCCATTTAATGTTTGGATTTTTATATTTATTTGAAATGGTCGACGTACTCACCGACCGTAGAAAACACGTGTTGCAGCATAAATCGTTTCAGTATAACCTTTTTTCATCAAGGGTCCTGTCAGATGTTAGCAGGAAGTTCGATATAGCAGCCAAACACCTGCCTGGGAAGGCAAACGCTCAGCAACTACGGTTCTATTCTGTGCCATCCTGTATGCCTCTCTATCTCTGGTAGCATAGGCATGCACATCATGACCCTGGATGGGATTGTATTTAAATGTTCAATATAGTATTGTTTCGAATATGAACAGATTAGCCAGTGATAATATACCAAGGTTCACAAACGCATCTCAGCACGACTTTCTGAACGATAACTTTCCCAATATCCGGATGACTCTTTTGAAGTCTAAATAGTCTCCTGAATTCCAGATCCGTGCATCTTCTCCACAACGCAATGAGTTTCTCTTTAAATGCTATAGTTATTTAAATAAAAAGTCCCTCTTATTACGTATTAACATATTTTTTGGGCAAGCTGCAAAGTTCAGTCTTCTTATGCATCAAAATACGTCCTATTGTTAAAGTAAACAGATGTTATATTATATCCATATAAGAAGTCAATATTTGTGAATGTGGATTGAGACCAGGTGTGATGAGTGTAGATTTTGTATCTAAATAAGGGCAATGAACCTTAGAACTTGTATTGATAGTGTAACAGGCAATCAACAGACCTAGAGCTATTGTGGATTCCGAATCCCAGAGTACTGCTCCCAGTTTCAGCTAACTGACAACTGATTCGCATTCCTCTATTCTGAAATTCCGGACACTCTGGATGCTCCTGATTCGCATTCCTCTCTTCTGAAATGCCCGACACTCTGAATGCTGCTGATTCACAGTCCTCTCCTCTGAAATGCCCGACACTCTGGATGCTCCTGATTCGCATTCCTCTCTTCTGAAATGCTGGACACTCTGAATGCTCCTGATTTGCATTCCTCTCTTCTGAAATTCCCGACACTTTGGATGCTCCTGATTCGCATTCCTCTCTTCTGAAATGCCTGATACTCTGGATGCTGCTGATTTGCATTCCTCTCCTCTGAAATGCCGGGCACTCTGGATGCTCCTGATTCGCATTGAAAGTAGTTTCAATAATCCTTTGAGAGAATGAGTTTTCGAAACAATTTGCAAATGGAGTTATCTTCTTTTTAGACGTTAAGGCTTCGTGCCTTTTAATACTACAACTATTATATTATTTTCTTATATGAATTATATGAAGCAGACAATAAACTTCAAATGTCAAACTTAAATTAAGAAATATTAGAAGAATATGAATCAAATGAAGCACAAATAAGTGGGGCAGATTTTTTTCAATTGAACGAATAAATTGAATCTTTCTGCTGAATCATGAGACAGAATAAATAAATTGAGTTTCCATCCGAATGTGTTTTGAAACCTTGATCATATCTCTAAAACACATCTCATATCCTTTGAGAATGTTCTAGTATATTTAAATAAAGATCATCAGGATATATTACTTTATTTTCAAGCGTTGTTATTACATAAAATGCTGGAATAAGAAATTATAGCAATAAATTAAAACCATTCAGTATATAATTAACATACAAAAATAAATATTCTCAGATTTGAGAAGCCGACACATCTTTTTGCGTATTTTGATGTGATTAGTGTATGTTGAGTGTGGATGACTCGTGTAGTCTGGTTACTAACGGAATTCAACTTAAGCTCAGAATATGCCATTTATTAATAGCCCAATAGGCAAGGTACCTAAGGGACCTACAGCTTTTTGCTGAGTCCGACACCCATACTGTTTATCAGCTTGTGAGCTAATTGACTAGCCTGACACTCAGTCCTCTGCCCCACCCAACATGGACGCTCCAGACTTCACTTGTGGTGTCCACGCCATAGCAACCACCATGTCGGTATAGCAATATAGAACCTTCAGCTTACACGGAAGGTGGTGTTGACCCTCCCACCCACCCATAAACGTATGGTAATACTGGCCTGCTCACTCCCCTATACACGTAGAGTAGTGTTGACCCACCCGACCGTCCATACACGTATAGTAGTAATGACCCACCCGCCCGTCCATACACGTATAGTAGTGTTGACCCAACCATCATTATTGTGGTTTTTGTGGACCTGCTAAGTAAATATTACTGTCAGTGAAGTGTTTTTATAAATTGTAACTAAGCAGTGACACCGAATATATATATTTACATAAATTATGTCTCATGCAAATTAATTGTACATAATGTTGTATATTAAATATATCAATTTTGGCATTATAATTTTCACAGTTCTTTTATTTTTAACTTAGATTAGAAAGTGTAGTAAAGTGGTAGGCAGTTACAAGAAAAGATTTAAAAGTGGCTATGTAAGAAGAGAGACTTTAAAAGTTAATAATATTTCAAGCGTGAAATGTCATTACTAAACTCCAGGCTTAGTTAATGTTCAGCCTCTGCATGAACCACATTCTTAAGGGAAGACTATTATAATTACAAAAAAATGCCAGTCACTAGGCTTAGTTGTATTCAGTCTCTTTAGGACCCACATTCTTGAGGGAGATCTTTTCTGATACCGACAACACTCCAGTCACTAGGCTTAGTTTTATTCAGCCTCTATAGGACTCACAATCTTGAGGTAGGTCTGTTCTGACACCGACAACACTCCAGTCACTAGGCTTAGTTTTATTCAGCCTCTATAGGACCCAAAATCTTGAGGTAGGTCTGTTCTGACACCGACAACACTCCAGTCACTAGGCTTAGTTGTATTCAGTATCTATAGGACCCACAATCTTGAGTTAGGTCTGTTCTGACACCGACAACACTCCAGTCACTAGGCTTAGTTTTATTCAGCCTCTATAGGACCCAAAATCTTGAGGTAGGTCTGTTCTGACACCGACAACACCCCAGTCACTAGGCTTAGTTTTATTCAGCCTCTATAGGACCCACAATCTTGAGGTAGGTCTGTTCTGACACAAACAACACTCCAGTCACTAGGCTTAGTTGTATTCAGCCTCTATAGGACTCACAATCTTGAGGTAGGTCTGTTCTGACACAAACAACACTCCAGTCACTAGGCTTAGTTTTATTCAGTCTCTATAGGACCCACAATCTTGAGGTAGGTCTGTTCTGACACAAACAACACTCCAGTCACTAGGCTTAGTTGTATTCAGCCTCTATAGGACTCACAATCTTGAGGTAGGTCTGTTCTGACACCGACAACACTCCAGTCACTAGGCTTAGTTTTATTCAGCCTCTATAGGACCCACAATCTTGAGGTAGGTCTGTTCTGACACCGACAACACTCCAGTCACTAGGCTTAGTTGTATTCAGTATCTATAGGACCCACAATCTTGAGGGAGGTCTGTTCTGATACGAAAACACTCCAGTCAGTAGGCTTAGTTTTACTCATCCTCTATAGAACAATAATCGTGAGGTAGGTATGTTCTGATACCGATAACACTCCAGTCACTAGGCCTAATTGCATTCAGTCTCTATAGGACCCACAATCTTGAGGGAGGTCTGTTCTGACACCGACAACACTCCAGTCAGTACTAGTAGGCTTAGTTTTACTCATCCTCATTAGAACCCACAATCTTGAGGGAGGTCTGTTCTGACACCGACAACACTCCAGTCAGTACTAGTAGGCTTAGTTTTACTCATCCTCATTAGAACCCACAATCTTGAGGTAGGTATGTTCTGATACCGACAACACTCCAGTCAGTAGGCTTAATTGCATTCAGTCTCTATAGGACCCACAATCTTGAGGGAGGTCTGTTCTGACACCGACAACATTCCAGTCACTAGGCCTAATTGCATTCAGTCTCTATAGGACCCACAATCTTGAGGGAGGTCTGTTCTGACACCGACAACATTCCAGTCACTAGGCTTAATTGCATTCAGTCTCTATAGAACCCACAATCTTGAGGTAGGTATGTTCTGATACCGACAACACTCCAGTCACCAGGCTTAATTGCATTCAGTCTCTATAGGACCCACAATCTTGAGGGAGGTCTGTTCTGATACGACAACACTCCAGTCAGTAGGCTTAGTTTTACTCATCCGCTATAGAACCCACAATCTTGAGGTAGGTATGTTCTGATACCGACAACACTCCAGTCACTAGGCTTAATTGCATTCAGTCTCTATAGGACCCACAATCTTGAGGGAGGTCTGTTCTGACACCGACAACATTCCAGTCACTAGGCCTAATTGCATTCAGTCTCTATAGGACCCACAATCTTGAGGGAGGTCTGTTCTGATACGACAACACTCCAGTCAGTAGGCTTAGTTTTACTCATCCTCTATAGAACCCACAATCTTGAGGTAGGTATGTTCTGATACCGACAACACTCCAGTCACTAGGCTTAATTGCATTCAGTCTCTATAGGACCCACAATCTTGAGGGAGGTCTGTTCTGACACCGACAACATTCCAGTCACTAGGCTTAGTTTTATTCAGCCTCTATAGGACCCACAATCTTCAGGGAAGTCTGTTCTGATACCGACACAACACTCCAGTCAGTAGGCTTAGTTGTATTCAGTCTCTATTGGACCCACAATCTTCAGGGAAGTCTGTTCTGATACCGACAACACTCCAGTCAGTAGGCTTAATTGCATTCAGTCTCTATAGGGCCCCACAATCTTCAGGGGAGGTCTGTTCTGATACCGACAACACTCAGTCAGTAGGCTTAGTTGTATTCAGTCTCTATAGGACCCACAATCTTCAGGGAAGTCTGTTCTGATACCGACAACACTCCAGTCAGTAGGCTTAGTTGTATTCAGTCTCTATAGGACCCACAATCTTCAGGGAAGTCTGTTCTGATACCGACAACACTCCAGTCAGTAGGCTTAGGTGTATTCAGTCTCTATAGGACCCACAACCTTGACGGAAGTCAGTTCTGATACCGACAACACTCCAGTCAGTAGGCTTAATTGCATTCAGTCTCTATAGGACCCACAATCTTCAGGGAGGTCTGTTCTGATACCGACAACACTCCAGTCAGTAGGCTTAGTTGTATTCAGTCTCTATGGGACCCACAATCTTCAGGGAAGTCTGTTCTGATACCGACAACACTCCAGTCACTATGCTTAGTTGTATTCAGTCTCTATAGGACCCACATTCTTGAGGTAGGTCTTGTCTGATTCTGACAAAACTTCCGTCACTAGGCTTAGTTGTTTTCAGTCTCTATAAGACCCACAATTTTGAGGGAGGTCTGGTTTGATTCTGACAACACTCCAGTCACTAGGTTTAGTTGTATTCAGTCTCTATAGGACCCACAATTTTGAGGTAGCTCTGGTCTGATTCTGACAAAACTCCAGTCACTAGGCTTAGTTGTATTCAGTCTCTATAGGACCCGCAATCTTGTTTCTTCTGATTCCAACAAAATACAAGTCACTAGGCTTACTTTATGTTTAGCCTCTATAGGACCCACATTCTTGAGGGAGTCTGGTCTGATTCCGACAAAATATCAGTCACTAGGCTTAGTTTATAGTTAGCCTCTATAGGACCCACAATCTTGAGGGAGTCTGGTCTGATTCCGACAAAATATCAGTCACTAGGCTTAGTTTATAGTTAGCCTCTATAGGACCCACAATCTTGAGTTCGTTCTGGTTCCGACAAAACTTGCTTTCTGTTCTGATCCATCTGCATGACAGTCATGTCATTTGACATAGACTTGTGTTTAGTGCTTAATGTCCCTAACAAATAAATACTGTCAAATATTTAAATAGTTAAATTAATGGTCCCACATAAAATGTGTAATTTAATTGAGTTTAATACATTTTTCTATGCTTCCTATCTAGGTTTTAGAAATACCATAGTATATAAGTTGGTTAATGACATGGTAAGCCATTATATGTGTGAATTATAATATGTGTCCAGTGTAACTAATATTAATTTTGTGAATTATGTGTTTTGTCCATCCACTGTTAGAATGAGCTGTATAACAACCCCAAATTACCATGATAGAAACAATTATCCTAAAGTTTGTTAGTATTTAGTAATTATCAACACCATTTTGCATATTACCTATAACATAGATTAAATTGAAGGATAAGGCTATTTTAAAACTCTTTCTTAGACCATCCCTTATACACAAGTATAGATCGGCAATTTAAAGAAATATAATATATTTCAATTGAAGTTCATTTATCTCACAGTTATTTTATTTTGAAAATTATAATTTTTATTTGATTGTAATGCAATCTATTGTAAGATGAAATCAAAAAATGAAGACCTGTGCTGCTTATAATTATTAAGTAATTTTATTTCATTAATAAGACACAATTAATAATATATGTATTGTGTAATATGTATTGTGACATCTAGAGTGGCCTCTATCCTGGGAACCGGTGATGCGGAAGTAATGGATGGGTCGCTGACCACCTGCCCTGCTTGTTTACAACCTTTGGGGCACAATGGCTTACGCATGAACGCCCCTTTACCTCTTCAATGAACTTCTAGAATCTTCTGGGTTGACGAGCCAGCTCTGTCATGGAACTTCGGACGCAGGGGAATTCGAGAAACTTCTGGATAGAGACCTGCAGGTGATATATACGGCCCGGATACCAGAGTCAGTCAGTCAGTCAGTCAGTCAGTGAGTCTACAGCCTACAGCCCAGGTGTTTGCGGCGACAGTGAGACAGTTCTACAGTGCGAGTGAAGTGTCCGTGTATAGAGAAGTGGTCTACGGAGAAGTTACCGGTGAGTGGTTCGTTGTGGGGATCAACGAAGGAGCATTGCGGTACTTGTGGACGACTTCTGAAGGGACACTGAAGAAACTGTGAGTGAACTGTTAGCATTGGACTGTAGGTAGTAGGGAAGCTAGTAGAGTCACTTTATAGTTAGTAATTGTAAATAATAGTAGAGAATCTAGGAAAGCCACTTTATAGAGCTAGGAATTGTAATTAAAAGAAGGGAATTTAGTAAAGTCACTTTGCAATTAGTAGTTGTAATTGATTGCCATTTATTGATGCCATCTAAGATTGTAAATATAAATTAGTTTAATTGTAACAGTAGGCCTAATAGTAAATTGTACTTTTCACAATAGTTAAAGTTAAGGAATTAATCCATTTAAATATAATAAGTTAATTTTATATATTCAATAAATTTAGTAATTGTTTAGTATATCGTGTTGCTTATTTGTAAAACCCACAAAGTGATTAATTATTTATAAATTAGGACGTAAAAGAAAACGTCACACTGGTGTCAGAAGTGGGATAGATTTGTTGAGCAACACGTTTAAAATTTTTTATTTATTGATAGTTATTGTTAAGCTGTTTATTGAATTCAATTACTGTAATTCTATATTGTTCAGACGTAGTTTTGCAAAAGAACGATGGCATCTAGTGGAGTTAAGTTAATAGACTTAAAAGTGGCTGATTTAAAGCGGGAGTTAGAAGAAAGGGACCTAGATCATTCTGGAACAAAATCAGTTTTAGTAAGTAGACTTAAGCAGGCAATGCTAGAAGCAGGGGATGATCCAGAAACATTCCTTTTTGAAACTGAAGCTAGTTCACTTAAGTCTATGATTACCAGAAATGTCGAGAAATTACAAAATGATTTAAAAGGAAATATCGAGAAATTACAAAGTGACTTAAAAAGAAATGCAGAGGAATTACAAAGTGACTTAAAAGGAAATGTCGAGAAATTACAAAATGACTTAAAAGGAAATGCAGAGAAATTACATAAATTACAAAGTGACTTAAAAGGTGACTTAAAAGAAGTGAAAGATGACTTAACCGAAAAACTAAATAGTAATTGTAAAACCTTGAAGGAAGAGTTAGCTACAGAATTTAATTATAAAATTTGCCAAGTTGAAGACGAATTTAAGAAACAATTAGATGACTGTTCGAACGAATTCAAAAAACAATTAGATGACCGTTCAAAGCAATTAGGTGATAGGATTAGGGTTTTAGAAGAAATGGTTCAGGAGAGGAAGGAGTCAATAACCTGCAAAGAACCACCTGGGATCTCAGGAAGTGGACAGCAACCGCCCAGCCTGGAACCTCGGTCCAGTGTGAGTCCACCCGTAAATAACGCAAGTTTGCCAACCTTTGACGGAAAGATGTCCTGGGAAGATTTTATTACTTTGTTTGAGACTGCCGCTGCTGTCTACAATTGGCCATCATCAGCGAAGGCGTCCATGTTGTGCCTTTCACTTCGTGGAGAAGCTCTGAGCGTACTGCAAACCGTTCCACCTGCTGAGCGACAGAATTACGAAGATTTGATTAGACGGTTGGAAATGCGGTTCGGACATAAACACATGGAACTGGTCTACAGATCTCAGCTCAGGAGTCGTCACCAGAAGTCCAATGAGAGTCTTCAAGAATTCGAAGCTGACATCGCACGATTAGTGAGGGGCGCTTATCCCACAGTGGACGAAACTGTCTACGAGAGCCTATCCATTGAAAGGTTCCTCGATGGACTGCGGGATGCTGAGACGCAGCAGGCTGTAAAGTTGGCCCGGCCTAACACTTTAAACGAGGCCCTGACGCAAGCCTTAGAGTTTGAGACCGTAAAGCAATCCGTCCGGGGCCAGGCACGTCTGCGAGGAGTCTACGCAGAGGAAGAAGAACCTATGAAGATAGAAGACATCGTAAGAAAAGTGCTTGATGCCCTGAGGGACCGGAAGAAGGAGATTCACTGTTGGGGGTGTGGAGAGTTAGGCCATTACCGAAGTAAATGCCCGAATAAAGCCTCTCGGGGGCAGAGGCAGGGAAAACTAAAAAGGGTTGATGGGAAGGGGCAACTGTCAACCCAGCAACTTGAGGCCCCAGCTAAGAGCATCATCGTAGCATCTGTGTCAGGTCAGACCAACAGCCTTTACATAGACGGATTGGTAAACGGGGAGCCCAGAAGCCTTTTGCTGGACACTGGTGCAACGATGACGATATTGAATGAAGATATTTGTCCTTCCTCTATGAAAATAACTCCGACGACCTGGACAGTGAAGACTGCGACTGGGGACTTTGCCAGCGTCCGCGGGGAGACAGTTGCCACCTTCTGCATCGGGGGTGCATGTCTTGAGCATCGCGCTCTTGTAGCTGACATTGAGGAGGACGTCATACTCGGCATGGACATGATGACGAAACTTGGCTTACAGTTAGACCTCAGGAAAGGAGTGACGACCATTGGGGGAGAGGAAGTTGCTCTTCAGCATAGGAAGAATTTATCTTCTTGGGTGCGCTTGTTGAAGGACGCCACTCTGCCACCTCGAACTCAGAAGATCGTCAGAGCAGAAATGGACAAGACTATTCCGGAAGGCCAGAACTTAATGCTGGAACCAGTTATAAACGACGAGGAACTTGGACGTGGGGTACTTGTAGCGAAAACACTGTTCAAATCTTCTAAGGAAGTTCCAGTCCGTATAATGAATTTGAATGACCATCCTGTTGCATTGAAACAAGGTAAGCTCCTAGGTAAATGTTCTCCGGTTTCTTCTGTTTCACGAGCTGATAGGAATATCTCTTCAGACCATAAAAACCTTCCAGAAGACATAGCGGAGTTTGTAAGAGATGCATGCAGGGGAATGGCATTGGATCAAACGAAGCAAGTCGCAAGGTTAATAACAGAATATCAAGATGTGTTTGAAACTGCTACGGGGCCAAAAGGTAGAACAACTGTGGTTCAACATAAAATTGATGTTGGGGACGCTAGACCAATCCGTCAAATACCTAGGAGACTACCCTGGGCGAAGAGAGAAGAGGCAGAGCGAAAAATATAAGAAATGGAGCAAGATGGAGTGATTGAGCCCTCCAGCAGCCCATGGACTTCGCCGGTAGTACTAGTAAAGAAGAAGGATGGGACTTCCAGGTTCTGCGTGGATTACCGTCTACTGAACGTTAGTAGAAAGACAGTTATCCCTTGCCCCGGATTGACGACACTCTGGATGCTCTCGGAGGCTGTAAGTTCTTCTCGACCCTGGACTTGAAGAGCGGGTACTGGCAGGTGGAGATAGCTCCGGAGGACAAAGAGAAAACAGCGTTTTCCATAGGGAATGGAAACGGACTTTGGCAGTTCACGGTGATGCCCTTTGGACTCTGCAATGCTCCAGCTACCTTCGAGAGACTCATGGAAAATGTGCTACGGGGACTGACTTGGGAAACTTGTCTAGTGTATCTGGACGACATCATAGTCATAGGGAAGACGTTTAACGACCATCTTCAGAATCTGGAGAAAGTTTTTAAGAGGCTTCGTTCTTCCAACCTGAAGTTAAACCTAAAAAAATGTAATCTTTTCAAGAATAAGGTTAACTATCTTGGACACGTAGTGTCATCCGAAGGAGTGACTGTGGACCCGGAGAAGATTAGCACCGTGAAGGAGTGGCCTGTCCCACGTAACAAACATGAGGTGAGGAATTTTCTTGGACTTTGCACCTACTACCGCCGCTTCGTGAAGGGCTATGCTGATATTGCTAAGCCACTGACCAAGCTCACCGAAGAACAGCGTAAGTTTGAGTGGACTCCGGAGGCTAGTGAGGCTTTTGAGACGCTTAAAACTTCTCTTTGCAGCGCTCCAATCTTAGGGTTCCCACGGTTTGGAGAGAAGTTCATTGTGGACACGGACGCCAGCGATGTGGGTATAGGGGCAGTTCTCTCCCAAGTTCAGGACGACCACGAAGCTGTAATAGCTTACTTCAGCAGAACGCTATCCAAAGCAGAAAGGAATTATTGCGTCACCAGAAGAGAGCTACTTGCAGTCGTGAAGTCATTAGAGCATTTTCACAAGTACCTCTATGGACAGCCTTTCCATTTAAGGACCGACCATTCTGCCCTGACTTGGCTAATGAACTTCAAGAACCTGGAGGGACAGACAGCTCGATGGGTGCAGCGTCTTCAAGAATACAACTTCACCTCTGAACACCGACGAGGGAGAAACCATTCCAATGCCGACGCCCTGTCTCGACGACCTTGCCCAGAGGGTTGTAAGCACTGCTCCAAGGTAGAAGAAAGGAATCTGTCCGTGGAAGTGCGCTGTGTCTCTTTGGAGCCAGCTAGTGGATGGGAGCCGGAGGAACTCCGTAAAGAGCAGCTTGAGGATAGTGAGGTTGGACCACTGCTGCGGGAGAAGGAATCGGGGGCTCGTCCTAGCTGGGAGGCCATTGCAGCTAGGAACCATGTTTATAAGAGCTACTGGGCACAGTGGGACTCAATGAGGGTTAAGAACGGAGTGCTTATAAGAATCTGGGAGGCCCCTAATGGTAGGAAGCAGATTGAACAGATTGTGCTCCCCAGAAGTAAAAGAAAGGAAGTGCTGGAGGAGATCCACAATGGAGCATCTGGTGGGCACTTAGGTGTCAACAGAACGGTGGACAAGCTACGTCAGCGGTTCTACTGGTTGAACTTGAGGGCGGATGTAGAGAAGTGGTGCCGCCAATGTGATGTCTGTACTGGAAGCCGAGGGCCACAAACAAGAAGTCGAGGCAGAATGCAACAGTACAACGTTGGGGCACCCTTCGAGAGGATCGCCATCGACATCGCCGGTCCATTTCCCATTTCAGATGCAGGAAATAAATATCTCCTAGTGGCCATGGACTACTTTACGAAATGGCCAGAAGTATACGCCATACCAAATCAGGAAGCCGCAACAGTGGCTGGGTGCTTGGTGAACGAATTCATCTGTCGGTATGGAGTGCCACGTGAGCTGCACAGTGACCAAGGGACGAACTTCGGATCCCTGTTGATGAAGGAGGTGCTTCAGCGTCTCGGAGTGCACAAGACACGGACAACTGCACTTCATCCGCAATCTGATGGGATGGTCGAGAGATACATAAAGACACTCGTTGGACACCTCAGGAAAGTTGTGTCCACCATACAGCGGGATTGGGATCGGAAGGTGCCCATTTTCCTCCTGGCGTACAGATCGTCGGTCCACGATACTACGGGTTTCACCCCAGCGAGGATGATCTTCGGAAGGGAGCTGCGGCTGCCTAGTGACCTCATGTTCGGCCTGCCACCTGACGCAAAGCAGCCCGCAAAGGACTACGCCTGCGAGCTCGTCGACCACCTACACGACACTCACGAGTTCGCTCGTCAGCACCTAAAAATGGCCAGTGACAAAATGAAAGCTCGCTACGACCGGCAAGCCAATTCGACTGGATTCCAGGTGAACGACCTGGTGTGGCTCTACAGTCCCCTCCGGAAAAAGGGGAGATGCCCGAAATTTCAACAGGATTGGCAAGGACCTTATCGGGTAGTGACACGAATCAACGATGTGGTCTACAGGATTCAAAGACACCCAAGAGGCAAGATGCTTGTGGTCCACCTTGATCGCCTAGCACCGTACCATGGAGCGCAAGCTGATCGGGACGATCAGCCTTAAGGAGGGGGCAGTGTGACATCTAGAGTGGCCTCTATCCTGGGAACCGGTGATGCGGAAGTAATGGATGGGTCGCTGACCACCTGCCCTGCTTGTTTACAACCTTTGGGGCACAATGGCTTACGCATGAACGCCCCTTTACCTCTTCAATGAACTTCTAGAATCTTCTGGGTTGACGAGCCAGCTCTGTCATGGAACTTCGGACGCAGGGGAATTCGAGAAGCTTCTGGATAGAGACCTGCAGGTGATATATACGGCCCGGATACCAGAGTCAGTCAGTCAGTCAGTCAGTCAGTGAGTCTACAGCCTACAGCCCAGGTGTTTGCGGCGACAGTGAGACAGTTCTACAGTGCGAGTGAAGTGTCCGTGTATAGAGAAGTGGTCTACGGAGAAGTTACCGGTGAGTGGTTCGTTGTGGGGATCAACGAAGGAGCATTGCGGTACTTGTGGACGACTTCTGAAGGGACACTGAAGAAACTGTGAGTGAACTGTTAGCATTGGACTGTAGGTAGTAGGGAAGCTAGTAGAGTCACTTTATAGTTAGTAATTGTAAATAATAGTAGAGAATCTAGGAAAGCCACTTTATAGAGCTAGGAATTGTAATTAAAAGAAGGGAATTTAGTAAAGTCACTTTGCAATTAGTAGTTGTAATTGATTGCCATTTATTGATGCCATCTAAGATTGTAAATATAAATTAGTTTAATTGTAACAGTAGGCCTAATAGTAAATTGTACTTTTCACAATAGTTAAAGTTAAGGAATTAATCCATTTAAATATAATAAGTTAATTTTATATATTCAATAAAGTTAGTAATTGTTTAGTATATCGTGTTGCTTATTTGTAAAACCCACAAAGTGATTAATTATTTATAAATTAGGACGTAAAAGAAAACGTCACAGTATGGTAAAGTGTGAAAGCTGAATTCCTACTGTTATGTTGGAAGTATGAGAGCCAATAATAGCCATATTACATTATTAACCCCTCCAGATATTACGAAAGTTTGGACCTGTTTACATTACATGTAACTGAGATCCTCTGACTTGGGGTAATATTTAATAACCTATCAACAGTGGCTGAAAATCGAATTTTATAGATAGTATCCGATTCTTAAAGTTAAAAAATAATGTTGGACTACATATTATATTCTATTCTATTTTATTTCCTATAAGTATTATTTGAAATAAGCACAACTATTTTTTTTAGCGTCATTTGTTATATCTTTAGCAGTATATATCTTTTTTTCAACGTCTTCATAAAAATTCTTTTATGATTATTAACTCGCAGTTGAAAGTAATTTTTATTTGTATTAATGAGATTGTTATACTTATTTAATTGTAAATGCATATTTTATTTATTAAATTATTAGTAACAACTCAATTTCAAAGATTCTTACTGTCGATATCGAAAGAGAACATTATTCTCAGCATTTTTTATTAGTTCAGCCAAAGTAGATTTTAAACTGCCGTTAGTGCTTTCAAAACACTTGGCAGTAACAATGCAGGTTATTTCACACCATGCTACTGTGTGTTGGGTCAAACAAAATACAGCATCATGAAAAATAATTATGCGTAAATATATCACCTGAACCCATTCAAAGGCACGCAAATCTTTAAATTATTGGAATAAATTTGTAATTTTTAATTTTGGATTCGAATATAGTAGGCCTACTGTCTTAAAATACATTTGACATGTAACTAAATGTTTTATTTCATATTTTATAAGCAGACAGAGACAAAAAGATGTCAGTAAGTTTGCAGTTAATTAAATACATTCATTTCATCTAGTTAGGTTAAGTTATGTTAGGTTAGGATAGCTTAGTTAGGCTAGAGTAGGTTAAGCTAGGCTAGGTTAGGTTACGCTAAGATAGGTTAGGCTAAGATAGCGTTAAGTTAAGCTAGGTTATTTCACGCTTGGTTAGGTTACCTAATAGGTTGAGCTAGGTTAGGTTACGCTAGGATAGGTTAGCGTTAGGTTGAGCTAGGTTAGTTTACGCTAGGATAGGTTAGACTAGGTTAGCGTTAGGTTGAGCTAGATTAGTTTACACTTGGTTAGGTTATGTTAGGTTGAGCTAGGTTAGTTTACGCTTGGTTAGGTTAGGCTAGGTTAGCGTTAGGTTGAGCTAGGTTAGTTTACGCTTGGTTAGGTTATGTTAGGTTAGGTTAGGTTGAGCTAGGTTAGTTTACGCTTGGTTAGGTTAGGTTAGGTTTAACACCGATGATTATTAAAATAAAAATT
>JAQJVL010008245.1:0-20548 GCA_035578905.1 Stictocephala bisonia
ACAGTGTGGCTACCAACGTAATGAGCGATGGATGGGGCTCATTACAAGGGTTTGTTTCTCCGTACCACAGGGGTATATGGTCATTGCACTCTGTGCATTCCTGTGGGAGCCTCTTTGTTTACCCTTAAAAAATCAAAAGAGTGACCTCTGAGATGGTAGAGGAGGTTGACGTTCCTTCAGAGGCTTTTAAACTGACATTCTACCGACCATACAAGGTGAGTATCTTTGCATGCTTTACGTAAATCTCTATGGTAAGGTGGCAGTGTGGCTACCAACGTAATGAGCGATGGATGGGGCTCATTACAAGGGTTTGTTTCTCCGTACCACAGGGGTATATGGTCATTGCACTCTGTGCATTCCTGTGGGAGCCTCTTTGTTTGCCCTTAAAAAAATCAAAAGAGTGACCTCTGAGATGGTAGAGGAGGTTGACGTTCCTTCAGAGGCTTTCTACTAACAGTCTACCGACCATACAGGGTGAGTATCTACGTAATATGTTTGTGCATGCTGTAGACCTGTAGCTGTTTTGGCGGGAGCCGCCATATTGGATCGGACCCAGTTAGCACATAGAGTATATATGTATGAAGTAATACATTTTATATAGTATAACTACGAAATTTTGGAGGGTAGGTGGTAGCACTGTGTCCGGCAGCCATCTTGGATCCGGCAGCCATCTTGGGTATTTAGTCGTAATTAGGGTAATTAAAAGAAAACCCCATTAAATATCGGTTAAGATCATTAAAAACTCATTAAGGTCATTAAAAATCGATTAAAACCCCATTAAAAACTCATTAAGGTCATTAAAAATCGATTAAAACCCCATTAAAAACTCATTAAGGTCATTAAAAATCGATTAAAACCCCATTAAAAACTCATTAAGGTCATTAAAAATCGATTAAGGTCATTAAAAACTCATTAAGGTCACGTGACCTGGACCCCCACCCTCGGTCTTCATCGGGACGAAATCTCTTCATTCGGACGTTGGTCAACCGCCATTATATATCTACTATTGTAAAATAATGAATCGGTATCGGTCATGCAAAGTTTTATGTTCTTCCCGTACTTTGCTATTGCCCAATTATAGTGAAAGTTATACATGATAAATTTTGATATTTCCAATACTGAGAACCCGACATAGATGGGTCTGTTTAAAAAGATTGTTTGTTTTTTCAATGCCAATCCCGCGATATCTTTATTGTACGCGAAGAATGTTTTGAGTCTGGGACTAGCTGTCCATTTGACCAATTGCTTTTCGTTGGTTACCAATTTGAAATCAATACGCGACCTAACATTTTCTAAACTCTTTCCATATGTGGCGTTATTCATTAGTTTGAAAAAATCTTTTTCGAAATTGTTTTTAGCGCATTTTCTTTTTTCCGTATTAAAGTTGATGAAAGGTGCAAGCCAGGCGGACTGTTTGAAACTAAGTACTCTATGGATGTTAGTCAGTACAAGTCCCAGTTGTAGGTATAGTTTTAGAGTCCTGTAGTGTACAACGTATTTTGTTTTGTCACATAGGGTAGTTAGTAGTTTTTCGGTCTTGGTTGGTTTATAGTTTAGTTCGTCAAGTAGGTCCTTGCAGTAGGGGGAGAGCATATCGTCTGTCACTACTTTACGTTCGGGAGCCAGTGGAAAGTCTGAATGTAAGTCATGTAGGTGATCAGGGTAGTGCAGGTCCACTTCTAAAATGTAACCTATGTCAGAGTCGTCGGGTACCTTTGTAAAGTCAATGGCTTGTGGGTCGATCCATTTAAAATCAGACTCTGGGAGTCTATCGGACATACTGGTTCCGTACAAGTTGTTACAGTCTAGGTAAAGGAGGTAGTTAGTGGGTTTTGACGAGTCAAAGTTGGGTAGGTAAGGGTTGTTGGCCTGGGCGTACCGGTTAGGTATCATGGAGATACCGCCCCGGATCCCAGACTCGACAAAGAGGTGGTGGTCAATGTCTGTGAGTAGTTCGAGTTTCACGTCAGTCATTTTTAGCATGGAATTCCATGCTAGTCCAGGGGCAGAGTATACGTTACATGGGTCAATCCCATAGTATGTCATACTGGTCGTCCTAAAGTTTTCAAAGACGTCAGCCAGTAATAGTACGTCTGTAAGTAGGTAAAGGTCATGGTACTCTTTCATGGTTGTCATGTCAAAGGCAGTCCATACAGCTTGTGCGTGTGTGTAGTCATCGTCGGATATGTGTGTTTGAGTCAAGTCGTTGTAGAACGCCACCTTGGGAGGAAGTTCAGTATCATTGAATTTAGATTCGTCTGTCATGTAAGAATAGGGGAAGACACCTTTACGTAGAAGTAGTTCGGTATTGGTCATACACTGCCCTAAGATTTGGAATTTGGAAGCCCCGTCAGTAGCTAGGTTGGACATGAGTGTGTCCAAGGAAGCGTTTAAGAATTGAAGCGAGTCCAAAAATCGTAGTGACCCAAGGGTGACTGAAATGTACCGCTCGCTGGTTGTAGCGATACATGACAGTTTTTCTTCTTTGACTTTACCTAACCCTTGGATAAGATGGTGGCAGTCATAACCTCTGAGGTTATGGAAAAAGACTGGGATATGATCGGGAACTTTGTAATTTAAGTTGCAAGAATTGTGGGCGGGTCCCAAGAACTCGCCTGTTAAATGATTATGGTTGGCCACTTTGTCTCCGTCTAACGGTTTTTTACAAAGGTGGCAGGTGGTAGCGTTTTGGAAAACAATTTTGTCTTGTGGAGACATATTAATAGGGGTATTCTTTTTAATAATGGGTAAGAGTTCCTCAGACTCTACGATCAAGCAATTTAGAAGCGTTTCTACAACGTTGGGGCCGTTATAGACTTTTGGTTGCTTTATGGGTTTACCGTCACTATCAATAATTATGTAGCAAAAGCCAGAGGGGACGTGATGGGCAGTGTTGGTAGTGTGTGAAGTAGATGGATCGTTCAGTGCTGTGTCGATTGGAACAACAAAGGACTCAAAGTCACAGTAAATAGTGAAGGGGACTTTGTGAGTTAGTGTATAGTTTGTAAAAGACATGTATTTTTCGTCATCAGTCGGTAGTCTTGTCTTTTGTGCTCCGTGAGGTGAGCACAAAGGTAAGTGGTTAGTAAGTAAGTCTTTAGTCCAAAATCTGTGTAGACAGTAGTCACAGTAGTATGATGCATTTGAGCATTTAGTCAAGTGAGATAAGAGTCGGGATAAGTTAGTGATCAGACAGTAGTGAGTAGTCGTGTCAGTAGTCAACAGTAACAAGTTGATGTGGTGAAGTCTGAATTTTTCTTTTGTTATGCGTAAAGGGTAAATTTCATCTTTTTCGAATCCAAATACATTGACAGATAAAGCGGGATTTAGTTTTTCGAATTTATAAAGATCTGTAATTTTGACGGGGTATCTAATCCCAGACATATTTACTTTATTTTCGAGTTTTTTGAAATAGCTTACGCGTCTATGTCGGTCCGGGTACAATTGAGAAAGAACAGAGTACAGGAAGCATTTATTGTCGTCATTTTTAATATTTATGATTCCTTTAGAGGGGTGAGATATTTTTTTGGGGGTGGGTATGTAAGAAGAAGCGTACAAAGGTTGAAATTTTGCAATGAACAGGTCCAATCGTAAAACATTTTCTATTACCCACCCGCTGCCTTGACTTACCCACTTAGCCACGCTTTCTAAAATTTTGTCTGTAGCCTCGGAATACTGCATATCTAGAGGATCGGAAGGTAGCGAAGGGCGGGTTTTACCGTGAAAGAAAGGTGTTGTTGTGATTTCTTCATTGTTAACAATTTTTGTGAATTTAATTTGGACCGCGATGTACCATTTTACTCCCCCGAGCCTGTTTAGATGTTTGTTTATTTCGTCCATGATTATGTTTTTGTGATCGGAAAGTACGTTAAGGAGATCGGGATCGGAAGTGTCGAAGCGGCGGGAGATGGTGACTAGGTTATCGTTAATGGCATAGGATTCCATGGATAGGTTAGGATTAAATTTAAATTGATTGAATGTTAATTATTAAATTAAAGTACAAGAAGCAAAGTAGTGATTATTACTTTGAAATACTTAACAAAGAATTAAGATATAATAAAGTATTACTGATATCGAGGAGCACAGTGAGGGTACGTCTGATCGGCGCAAGCGCAAGAGCAGAAGTGAGAAAGATTACTTGTGATGGTCGGTTAAGTAGGGGCGGCAGCCAATCGGGGCGCTTTGTTTGGATGCGGAGGGGGCGACCAATCGGAGCACGGCGTTTGGATGCGCATGCGTCACCCGGCGTTGCCGCTAGGGGCGCTACGGTCGCGTCGGCATTGCCGCCAGGGGCGCTGCGGTCGGCGTTGCCGCCAGGGGCGCTGCGGTCGCTAGGTATTGCCGCCAGGGGCGCTACGGTCGCTCTTTGTTATAGTGTATATTAATTTTATATATATAAAGACACCCATATTGGATGAGCGAATTTTGGGAAGGGAATTTTCCCACGGGGTGTGAGTTGGCACGGGCGGGAAAAGACGCCATATTGGATCCGGTCGCCATCTTTTGTATTTCATGACGTCATATTGGACAAAAAAAAGGGTATTTTATATAGTATAACATGGAAAAAGTATACATTTTATATAGTATGATGTGGGAATTTGAGGGAAATTTGTGGGTAATGTGGGGGAAATGAGGGTAATGTGAGGGAAATGTGTGGGAAATGAGGGTAATGTGAGGGAAATGTGTGGGAAATGAGGGTAATGTGAGGGAAATGTGTGGGAAATGAGGGAAATTTTGTGGGGGAGGGGGACGGGGGGTTGGCACCACTGCGCCGCCATCTTGGATCCGGTCACGTGACCGCCGCCATCTCGGAAAACCGAAAAAAAAGTGGGTCTATTACCCTTAGAAAACAACTACTAGTTATAATATCTTAGTTTAAGCACTGGTCAGTCACAAATCCCTAAAGCTGTACATCTTAGATAATAACATATTACCTACTGCTTAGTTGGTAGTCACAAAGTAAAAATCTCTAAATTAAAGTCATGCCTTTTAGATAACATCACATCACCAACCATTCATACATAACCCCGACACAAAAAAAAAGCACCAAACGAAGAAATTAGTAGATTAGAACATTGCTATAAACTAAATACCATTTAGCTTATTCTTTAAATAACAATGTTGTGTGTTTGTGTTACAGCTGCCTATATAGCAGAAGCTGTAGGTACCGTAAAGATCTACCTGAAAGAGGTGGAACCTCCAAGATCAACCACAACACCATACAGAAGGTCTACGGCCAAAATAAAACCAACAAAAGAAGATGAAAAAATCAAAAAAGAAAATTTGTTTTAAAATAAATATATATACACACAAGTAGTTAATTTCATTACATGTAAAACCCTTCATTAAGTCCCCACCATATATGTGTGGGTAGCTTAAGTAAGCAACTATTATGCAACCTCATAGCAATCTATAAATATTTCAACTTACATCAAGGTAAACCAAAATTTTGCGTGAGTTCATGTGCAACATATTATACAAGGAAAGTAAGTATATATAAAATAACAATAAGGTTAACACAATGTTCATATTATTTACATAACACATGTGTAGTATAACCTTAAAGCAAGTTAAACATAATAATATTTGTATAGTTTCTAATAAGAAAAGTGCATAAACCAAACAACCACCTTATTCCAATTCTCACAACTAATACCTTTATAGCAACTGTAAAAGTGACAACAATTTACTTAATAATAACTAGCAATTAAACATATCATGTAATACAATTTCTACATAACTTATAACGAAAAATCGATAAAAATAACTTTAGCTTATCATATTATTGTACATAACATTTAATCTACCAAACGCACACACCCTATTCTAACCTTACACACTAGCATCAGAAACAACAACAATTCACCCAATAACATAACTGAGAGACAAAATCGATAAAAATAACTTTAGCTTAACATATTGAATATAATATTTATGTACCAAACGCACACACCTTATTCTAACTTCGTCCACCAGCATCAGAAACAATAACAATTCACTCAACCCAATAATATTTCGCAATTAAACTTATAACACAATACAATCCTTACATAACATGAAAAAATATGATTAACAACGGCACTAATGTAGGTACTTAAACTAATAATTAGCTTAATATATTATTGCATACAAAACTTAATAAAAGCCTATTAAAGACACACACATACACAGTATAACTTAAACAGTACACTTACAAAACCAAACACCTAACCCATACTATGCAAGTATTAACATTTGCAAATTGCATACTGCATGAATAGAATTACCTTAATCTACAGTTAAAATTAAAATTTGCGATAAATTACGAGATTTAAAAAATTCCATTTAATCAATAAGTGAAGTAACTTTGCAGTAGTATTAAATGGTCGGTTCTAGTAAAAAAAAGAGCCCTAGTATAAATCCCAAACTTAGCCAATGGTAATTTAGACATTACGGCATGCCATTAGTTGTATCAACTACACCAATCACCCACTTACCCAAGTACTGTGACAGAGCGTAGCACAACAACTGAGCCGTCTACCGAGATGCCTTCAATTTATACGTTTCTCTGGTATTGGGTGTGGTACACGTACACACACGTAGTAAACTCCCAAGTCCGAAGGATAAGCCGACGCCCAAAATCGTATAAAAGCAGCCCGTGAAACAGCTATTGGCACAGTCGCACCAGCACGATGTATCTGCTATGCGAAACGTGCCGAGAGGCCTATTTCCTTACGGAAGAGGCTAGATCCCGACACAACCTTATATGTATGGCAATTCAGCTATTATCATCCGCAAGTCGGCTTGGACAACAGTACCAGACTTCACCTCAACATCATCCTGCAGGCCTACCCATACAGTCTACTACCAACATCACCGAGCAACCACCTGTAAAAAAGTCTTCACGAGGGCATTCCAACCACAAGAGACCATCACCCTCTTCATCGTCATCATCATCATCAAATCAACCAACCGCCAAGAAACAAAAACAATTACCAAAGGCTTCTGCATCTGCAATTGCTGCTGCTGTGGCATCATCATCATCCGCCACGCCAGAACATCCACCCAAGTTGCACTGGGAGATAAAGAAGTTCCTTTCAAGCGCAAAGGATTACACCATTAAAAATACAGATTGTTATTACAAGGACCTCGCATCTTTTCTACACGCTACACATCCTCTACTGATGAAACTTCTTACCAACGAAAGTTCTGCACACGGTACATCTGTCAAGTATAATATTGTAGTCGAGTGTCTCTATGATCATCCAGAGGATATACAAGACATCTTTAATTTCAAGACCTCTACAAAAACCATCCACTCCAAGGAAAATCTGGAAGACATGCTGCAACAAGATGCCGAGAAGTTGATGCTAGAATCGTCAGAGGCCGAGTTAAAGGGCAGTGGCTGGGGACTAGTGGCACCAACTTCGCTTACTTTACACGTAAGTTTATTTAGTCATTTAAAGCCTCCTGGGAAGAACACTAGTGTACTTCCAAAAAAAATCAGATGTAGAAAAGCTACAATAAACATTCAAAATAACGATGACAAATGTTTTATGTACTGTTTACTGGCAAAATCACTCCCACAAAACGTAGACTATGACCAGGTGAAACTAGATGAAAATTCTTTTACTCAGGTAGAAAACAAATATAACTTTGACGGTTTACATTTCCCTTTGTCTCCATCTCAAATCCACCTCTTTGAGAAACGCAACCCGGGGTGTAGTGTAAATGTGTTTGAAGTGGGCTCAGACTATCAAATAGCTCCGTATAGAATAGCAGACCGAGAACTAGATGATCATACAGACCTTTTGTGGATAAAAAACAACCAAATGTCACACTATGTGCTCATCACGGACTTTGGAAAATTAGTTAAACCTCAAGTGGCTAAAGGATCGAATAAAATTACTGTTTGCAAACGGTGCTTTTCATACAGAGAGTCACGAAATTATAGTAAATCATGGTTGGTTGAACATACCTCTTATTGTGGAAAACACAAGCCGTGTCAGGTGTCTCTACCACATATAAACGACAATCAACTGACGTTTACAAACTTCGAGACTCAGATTCCAGTACCTATAATAGTAAGTGCTGACTTTGAGGCTACGCTACTGCCTACAGCAAGTACTGACAACGCATATCAAACGCATGAACCCAACAGCTTTTGCACACTTGTAAAGTCGATACTACCCGAAACATTGCTAAATGAGTTTGGTATATCAACTTTGCCCTACTTGAAACGATCAAACAATTCCGGTCAAGAGTTTTTATTACACATAAAAGACTTAGCTCAACGTGTAGAAGTACTGTATAACCGTAAACTTCCAGTAGTTCCATTGACTAAGGCTGAGGACGAGCTTCACAAGTCAAAAACTAACTGTGACCTCTGTGAGTGGTCTTTTAACGAGACTTCGGAAGAGTACGGTGGAAAAACACTGGATCATTGCCATATAACAGGTGCATACAGACACACATTGTGTAACCGTTGCAACCTACGTTGTCGTACACCTAACTTCATACCAGTGTACTTCCACAATTTTAGTAACTGATCAGGCTTTTATTTTGAAAAATCTCAACGTATTAGGAGGGTGTGAGGTAAAAGTAATCCCCTCAAACAGTGAAAAGTACATTTCTGTTTCTGTTCGAGTGGGTCAGATTTGGATACGGTTTTTGGATTCTTACCGCCTGATGTCCGCCAGTCTTGCAACTTTGGCCGATGGACTGACTACTGTGGAATTGGTAGAAAGCTCCAAACTAGTACAACCTTCTCAAGTACACCTGATCAGACAGAAAGGCTTGTATCCTTACGATCATGTGACGTCTTCAGCCGTATTTGATGAACCTCGACTACCCCCGCGTGAAGCGTTTTATAACCGCCTCAATGATGAGCACATAAGTGAAACAGACTATGACAAAGCTACTACCGTTTGGAATAGTCTAAATATGAAGACATTTGGCGACTATCATGACTTCTATCTAAAATTAGACGTATGTCTGCTGATGGACGCGCTGGTCTCTTTCTGTAGCGCTTGTTTAAAGTCATACAAAATTGACTGTTGTCATCACTATACGGCCCCAGGTTTAGCATTTAGCGCAATGTTACGGATGACAAAAATGTCACTAGAACTAATTACAGACTCTGATCAAATGCTAATGATTGAATCTGCTATAATAGGTGGGCTAGTGCAGTGTAACTTGCGCCATGCCAAAGCAAATAATCAATTGTTGGAAGATCAGAGTGACTTCAAACCTGACAAACAGACCACTTACCTATTATACTTAGATTGTGTGAACCTATATGGCCACGCGATGACCTCTCCATTACCGTACGGTGACTTTAAATGGACAGACACAGTACCTGACTGGTCTTCATTACCAGTTGACTCACCGTACGGCTATGTATTGGACTGCGATGTAGAAATTCCCGTATCTGTACATGACAAGCTGCAAGATCTATCCTTGATGCCTGAGGTAAAGGTCCCTCCGGGGGGTAAAAATAAAAAGCTGCTTGCTACACTTTACAACAAAAAGCGGTACGTAGCTCATTACACTGTGTTCCAACAGGCCGTACTTCTTGGTCTGAAGGTGACCAAAGTACATCGAGCTCTTCGCTTTTCTCAATCTCCGTGGATGAAGAAATTTATTGAATATAACGCAGCCCAGAGAGCTAATGTAAGTAGTGAATTTTTAAAAGCATTTTACAAACTTATGAATAACGCTTGCTATGGCAAGACAATGGAAAATGTTCGAAACAGAGTGGACATTAGAATTGTTACCACGGACAAACAATATCAAAAGCTTGTACGCCAAACTCGTTTTGTTGAAAGAAAAATAATATCAGAAAATGTTGTGGCTGTGCAAATGAGGAGAAATAATGTCAAGATGGACAAACCCATTTATGTTGAAATGACCGTATTGGATGTTTCAAAGGTACACATGTACCAATTTCACTACAGTGTAATGCAGAAGCATTTTCAGGAACCAATTGGTAAGATTGAATTAGCCTACATTGATACTGATGGCCTTATCTACTACATTACCACAGAGAAAGATTTACACGCCTTGATGTTAGAACCTAGTTTGTCTCAACACTTGGACAGATCAGTATACCCTGATGATCATCCACTTAGAGACGATACAAACAAGGGTAAGATAGGTACATTAAAGGATGAGTGTAAACATCGCGTTATGTATGAATTTGTAGGCCTAAGACCTAAGATGTATGCTTACCGTTTTAGCTCTACAAACAATACAGAAAAGCTGCGAGCAAAAGGCATTAAGGGTAGCTACGTGGAAAAGAGCATACGATTTCATCACTACAAAAGTACATTGTTTTCAAATGATGTTTGTGAAAAGGCTCACTTTAACACTATCCGTAGCAAGTCGGGACGTTTAGTTTCCACAACCATAGTGAAAAAGTCTTTGTCGGCTGAAGACGACAAAAGACAGATATTAAAATGTGGAATACGTACCCTACCCTACGGCCACTACACACTCGGTGAGGAGGACACCACTGTTGATACTCACTATGATTAGACAACCACAAGGACTATTTGACATGGCCTCATTGGCTACTTGTAACGCTTTTGACATTTCACTAGACGTACCAAAAGAATTCGACCTGTTACCTTTTGCTATTCAAAAACCCCTAAGACCAAGACTAAAGAGAAAATGGATGCGAGAAACTGTACTCCCAGACGACCCTTACACTTACGAGTACCGCTACCATGAACTAAGTCTACTGGACAAAGAAGAATTTGTAATGATAACTAACCATCCAAACAACATTTATCCAGACTACTGGCCCAGTCCATACAGTCATTACTCGGCACACATTTACTTCGAACACTACGAGTTTAGGATTAACAACTGTGACCCACTATTGCTGTGTCGTAATTGTTTCCTACGATGTTGCTCCCCACAAAACGAAAGCTGGTTGGACGTAGACTACGAACACTATTGGAACAGCAAAAACTGGACATTTTACAATGTAACACGACACTATGTGACAAACAATCCTAGGAGGCTTATAAAACGAACGTTACGTTCTAGACGAGGTTGGTGTGATTGGTGTGTGTTGACTCCACTTTTTGAACTGTACGACTACGACAAATGTTGTGTCAACACTCATATGCATGATATGGACGATACGGATGAGGACAACGACCATGGAAGTGAATCTGAATACTATGACAGCAATCAAATATATGACGCTTACGTCCACTAAAAGCACACACCAATCTTGCACAAAGTGTAAATATGATTTATTGTATACTTGCTTTTCATTTACAAAGTCTTTCAAAAAATACCTTTAACTAAATTTGTTTATCATATGTATTCAATGTATTGTTACTTCTAAACATATTCTTTCTTTCGTCTTCTCTGTTAAACTCTAAACCCATCAATAATTATAATTTAGACCAATTTGTAAATAAGACTGAAAGAATTATTTTCCAACTTAAATACTATATTTAGGTTTACATGTTGTATACTTGCTTCTATGTACATAGTCTTTGTTAGAATTAATATTTTCTTAAATTGACATTTAGCTTTAACACACCGTGAAAAATTACCTTTAACTCAACTGTTTGATTATTTGTATCCGATGTATTGTTAAACGTTTTTTTTTCTTTCATTCTCCATTAAACTCTAAATTTGTTATGATTTTGATCAATCTGTAAATATGACTTTATTTTTTCAACTTAAATGTCACACTTAGGTTTACATGTTGTATACTTGCTTTTATGTACATAGTCTTTGTTAGAATTAATATTTTCTTAAATTAACATTTAGCTTTAACACACCGTGTAAAATTACCTTTAACTCAACTGTTTGATTATATGTATCCGATGTATTGTTAAACTTATTTTTTTCTTTCATTCTCCGTTAAACTCTAAATTTGTTATGATTTCAATCAATCTGTAAATATGACTTTATTTTTTCAACTTAAATGTTACACTTAGGTTTACATGTTATTTATATCGGTTTAATACCATTGTCAATGATTATCAGTATTAAATTTCCTGCTCTACCAAATTTAAATAAGTGAAAAACATTTACTGTAAAGTTTTACTATGTAAGTACTTACCTTGCAAATAAATACTTGCTTTTTTCCACTTTACAAAATCTTCTTTTCTTTTATCAACCTTACTACACAATGAGGTATATGCAAATAAAACAATACGACATAGTTTAAGAATAAATTCTTTTTTATTTTAGATATGAACAATTAGTTGGTACAGTATTTTAAATTATTAAGTACAAGATCTATCAGGCTAGAAACACAATAGCGACGCACTTCAGAATCTATCCAAATCGATGTAGCAGTATATGGTGACCAGTAGTTCTCATCGTAGTCTTCTGCAGCCGCCACTTTTAGACGTTTTTCGTTAAGATCCTGCAGGAATTTCGGCAGGTCGTTTGACACTTGTTGTACTACCTCAGGGCTAAGTGTACCACTTCCACTTCTTACATGAAGTAATGGCTTGTACCTGCGGGTAAAGTAACGTCCATAGCGATGTACCAATTGTTGAACTATGGGCGACCATTCGGCTATGACTGAGCGATATGCTTCGATGCAGGGAAACATACGTTTGAGAGCCGACCATCCAGCGGAGGTAAACGGTATCGGCTGTGGAGTAGATGACATCAAAGGTGTTGGAGGCTCAGTGATGGTTTGTCTAAAGTTACGAACTACCAAACTCGTGTCCGTTGTGGCCGCCGGCTCCAGACATATGCTGTTTAAATAGAGTGGATAAAATCGTACGCCTTCGTCAAAGAAGCGGTCCACTGTGTTCAGTACAGCACTACCACGTAGTCCAATCAGGTCTTCAAAGGTCAGGTTGGCATGTTGTTGACCGTTTACGAGGTAGATAGATGGATTGTAGTCTCCAGCACTCTCAAGACCGACCACTGCGAAAGCTTCTGCTGCTACCTTGTAGGCTTGACGTAAAAGTAGACGTGGTTCCCATGGTTTTGACGGCGGTGGTGGCGGAGTTTGGTGCTTGTAGGTGTAGTAATTCACTTGAGGAGGCAGTGGTGGTGCAGGTTGAGCATTGCCATCTGTCAGCGTTGCTAATAACATTTCCACATCCATAACTGATGATGATGATGAAAGTTCTGTCTTACTTTTGCGACGTTGTTTCACTACTTTGTTCAAATCTTTGCGTGCTGCAGGCAGTGTGCGTGGTGTTTGATCCATGACTGACGCTAGACCATATCCCCCACTTCAACTTTATTTATCAAGGTCAAGGTGCTCTAACCGGTTGCACACCTTCCAGCAGGTAGACCGTCAAGGCTAACCACGCCCTAGATAACCAGACCGTGTATAAATAGTAGGGTATAAATCCTTCGATTTGGCAAATCGAAGGATAAAATTTTTACGGCAAAATAGACGGTATGTAGGCTGTGTGTGTGTAGCCCCGGCCGGTGGGCGAGGTCCGAGGTGGCGACGTCGAGGCCTTGCACTTGTCGAGGTGATGAGTGGTCCGTGAGAAACGATTAAAGTCTAGCGTAATATGTTCGTCTGGAAATATGTTATGGAATAAAGAAAGAAAAAGATGAATAAAGTAGTATACATTTATTTTGAAAAGTTACAGGATCTGTGATCAGTTTTTGTACAATTCGCTATATGTGTTAATTTACGTTCGATGACTGCTGATAGGAGCGACGTCAGTTTCGCAATGCGAGCTTCAAACCTGATTCGGTCGGCAGCAACAAAAATCCATGGGGAATTCCTGTCTTCTTCTTCGTATATAATATGTACTGCGGTGACTGGAGGATTGGAGAATTTCAAGCACTGCATAATTTGACAAGTTCAATATCGCAGACCTGTTTGGGCTGCTTTAAAAAGGTTTCCTCCGCTTCCTTTTCCAACTTCTGCCGCCTGTACTGAATGTACTTACAGAATGGTGAGTTGAACTCATGATCATGAGCTATGTCATCATAAGGTTCCCACCTAAATAAAATGACTCCACAGTAAACACACTTTGTGCTGTCCACAGTGTCGGCAATCCTTACAAACCGATGTATCCATAGTTTTGTTTAAATCTTCCCCATCTTCTTCTTCTTCCTCTTCACCAATCTCTTTCTTTGCTTCCTTTTTTATCTCCTTTTTTACACTAAACGGTGGTGGTGGTGGTGGGACGTTTTGTAATGCTTCCTGTACAGTTTTCTGTAGCGGCAGTACAATCGGCTTGGCCTTTTCTTCAAAATACCATGTCATATCGTCAGTACTGCGCATCAGATCTTTATATTTCTTTCGTACCGCACTAGTCATTTTGATAAGTTCCTCCTTTACTTTTCGCTCTCGATTAAGTTCTTCGACACGTCTGTTCATTGTGCTAAAATGAGCCAAGCACGTGCTCTTAAGTCCTTTATATATCGCTAATGAACGTGTCTAAACCGCATCTGTAGCGACCATTATTCTTTTCACAGTCCTTGTTGATGGTGACAAATCCGTAGGGTGATTTGCGTTCCCAGCACTCTTTGCATAGTTCTTTAAACTGATCAAAGGTCATGTCGCCATTTACATGATCGCTGTACACATGTTTCAAGTTCAGTTCATCCTGTTTGAACAGCATAATGAGGTTTACATTGTCTCGCAATAAGTGTTTGGGTAGGCGTGCATACGTTTGAGTAAGGTAAAAAGAATCCGTGTTCATATGTCGACCCATGCTAAAGAAGCGTTTCATTTGCTCTTGACTTCCATCGCTAGCTACATCATCAAATATGATTACAGAATTTGGGCGCGAAGTGTCAAGCACATCTTTACTGTCGCTGTATGTAAAGTAACCAATTTCCGGTATTAGTTTGAACATTTGTGCCAACAGTTGATATTTCGGCTGTTGTAATGATTTACTATTCACGTACAGGTTGGCAAACTTAAGGCCCAAAGGGTCGACAACCAGTCTGTACATTAAATTAGTCTTGCCACAGTTAGATGGACCGCATATGACGCAACGAATGCTTGCTGGCAACAGTGGCCCATGTTTGGAGGATAAGGTGGACTGCTTCTTTTTTAGTAAAGCGTCCAGCACAACAGTGTTTATGGCGAATGTAGTACTTTGCTTTTTGAATTTCATCGTTACACTGATTTGCAAGGATTGATGCAACTCCTATATAAAGAGCTAGTCTTGTAGAAGTTGTTTCATTATGAGAAAACCGCGCTACGGAGGCAGAGGGCTGATTAATAGCGTAATCAACAGGCTTCCTTTTGAACTGCATTTGAGCGGTTATAACTTTTGTGGTCCAGGCACAAGGCTCCAGGAGCGTTTAGCAAGAGGTGACCGTGGTATTAACCCACTAGACGAGGCGTGCAAAGAACACGATATCGCTTACAGTCGACACAAGGACTTGGAGTCACGACACAAGGCGGATCGCGTATTGGCAGATAAGGCTTGGAGACGTTACAAGACGGGAGACGTACCGTTTGGGGAAAAGGCAGCAGCTTGGTTTGTGACAAACGCTATGAAGGTGAAAAGAGCGATGGGTAGTGGTATAAGGAGAAGGAAACCGAAGAAGAAGGGCTTGACTTTTGGAAGGATAGTCAGCCACGCCAGGGCGGCCATACGTGGTTCTGGAATTGGTAGAAAGGACAACAGCGGTAAGACGTTAAAACGTACAGCACAGATAGCCTTGAACGCTATTGCGCGGCTAAAGAAGAAACATAGTGGTGGCAACAACTTTAGGAGAATGAAAAAAGAACGTGTCTTGGCGTTGCCAAAAAGTGGAGGGGTTTTACCGTTACTGCCGATATTTGCTGGCCTTAGTGCTATTGGCAGTTTGGCAGGAGGTGCAGCCGGAGTGGCCAAGACCATTGCTGAAATTAAAGATGCTTCAAAAAGGCTGGCAGAGCATCAACGTCACAATGAGACTATGGAAGCGATTGCTTTACGACGTGGTAAAGGACTCTACTTACAACCATACCGAAAGGGTCTTGGTCTCTACATGACACCCTACTCAGCGGTGCGAAAAAACTATTAAAGTTGTTGCCCGACCATGCGTTGTACGACAAGGATTTGACGTTCTACGCTCAGCTCTTTGCAATTCCTAATTTTAGAGGAGTTTTTATGCGGGATGCTTTGCCATTACGACCTTGGAAAAATGAGTCTACCATTGTGAATCTCGACAGCAGCAGTGGTGCTGGCACCCACTGGGTCTGTTTCAAGAAAAAGGGCAATCGAGTTGATTACTTTGATAGTTACGGAGATCTGCAGCCTCCAGTAGAAGTGCAACGCTACCTAAAGGGCAACTTCATATCCTACAATCGTACTGGCTACCAGTCTGTACACACAGAGAGTACGATTTGTGGACACCTATGTTTAGCATTTTTACTGACCTAATAATTTGCTTATTAACCTATGTTTGCGAGTGTTTTACTCAGTCATGTCTCTGACGCTTACTTTCAGCGGAACAAAATCGGAGCTTGGGTCGGAATTTTTTCCCCCCATACATTTGACTGATGACGACGTTTGGGAAGTGGGTCTACTTAGTCTTGAGACTTACAACTCAATACCTAATGTGGACAGTACAAACAATCTACTTCACTATGGTGCCGATGGGGGGGGTACTTTCTATACCAGAAGGTACGTATAGTGTTGATCAGATTTCTGCCTATATACAGGCTGAACTGAGTAAGTTACCCAACAGACCTGTCGTACGAATAACCGTGAGCAACAGCACTCTCCAAACGAGCATCAAGTCCTCGGTTTTAGTGGACTTTACAAAGGAGAACTCGATTGGTGGGTTGCTGGGGTTTAAGAAAGAGGTTATTAAACCCGGTCAGGTAGCTACAAGTGGAATGGTGGACATCTTTCGGATCAACACGATTCGTGTTGAATGTAATATTGCCACCGGTTCTTATGTTAATGGAATGCCAGCCCATGATATTTATCAATTCTTTCCCACTGTGCCGGCCGGCTATAAATTAGTAGAAACCCCGAGTCCAGTCATTTATGTACCTGTCACCGTGCATAATATTGACAACGTCACCCTAAGGATTACCGATCAAGACGGTAAATTGGTGAATTTTCGTGGAGAACGTATTACGATACGGCTGCATTTAAGAAAACAGTAATGGGTTTCGTTTATTGGAGGAAGCCAACCTATTTAATGGCGGCGCGCAGATATAAGTTTATTAGTGACAATCGATCTGTCAAACGATTAACACGTACAAATCGGAGATTCTTGCAATCCCTAGGATATAATATCATTACATAATGAACGATATGTTGGACATTATGCAGAGTGTGCCGTTTGATGATACGGTCACGCATATGGAGTGGCATACTCATCTTCCCTACGCTTCAATGACTTTGAACAATAATGATGAAATACGTATACCAATACAGCAACAGGATTTGTGTGTAATACCATCTCTCTCTTATCTATATGTTGAGGGTAAGCTACTTTTAAGCGATGGCAACGCTACTGCCGCAACAAAGTTTGTCAATAACGCAATAGCTTTTTTCTTTGACGAGATGCGGTATGAATTGAACGGTGTAGAGATTGACAGGGTGAAGAATCCTGGTATTACTACTACACTAAAGGGGTATGCGTCACTGAGTGAATTGGAACTGAAGAGTACCGGATGTTGGGCCTCTACGTCTGCTAATCTGTTGTACAGACTTGATGAAGATAATGTTGACAAGAAGGGGAACTTTAGCTTTTGTATACCTCTTAACCGACTTTTTGGTTTGCCGAAGATTACAAGAAGATTATGGTAAATGCACGCCATGAGCTGGTATTAATTAGATCTTCTGGTGACAAGAATGCTGTTATGTGGGATAAGGACACACCAACTGCCACTGTGGAATCCATTAAAGTTAAGTTGGATAAGTTAAACTGGCGAATGCCTTACGTAACTTTAAGCGATAAGCAGCGTGTACAGCTGCTAAAGTATTTGAGTCGAGGTACTAGCATACCTGTGGAGTACAGGTCATGGGAATTGTACGAGTATCCAGCGCTGCCAAATACTTCACGGCAAACGTGGGCTGTAAAGACTGCTTCTCAACTGGAAAAACCAAGGTATGTGATCGTGGCTTTTCAAACTGGCCGAAGAAACGAAATGGAAAAGAATGCTGCTCACTTTGATCATTGTGATTTGACCAATTTAAAATTACATCTTAACTCAATCTCGTATCCGTATGATGATTTAAAACTGGATTTTGGAAACAATCATTACGCAGTTTTGTACGACATGTATACTCGTTTCCAAGAGAGTTATTATGGAACAATTACGCGCCCACTGTTGAGCAAAGAACTGTTTAAAAGAATCGCGCCTATTGTAGTGATCGATTGCTCTAAGCAAAACGAGACCTTGAAATCTGCACCAGTTGATATACGCATTGATTTTGAGGCAGCGAACCAGTTTTCTCAAAACACCTGTGCATACTGTCTAATTATTCACGATAAATCATTTACCTACGATCCCTCTACAAATCTTGTTCGCAAACTTGTTTAGGGCGTGGCTTAGCGCTATAAATTGGTGGGCTGAGGTTGCGCTACAGTCAGTGTAGCATCATGATCAGGAAGGCAGTCATCGACTTTAGCGCTTTTGCCGCCCAGGACGGTACGTCTATAATCAAAGAGCTCTCCATTATAGACGTTGACACCATGTGTGTTCAACACTGGATCTTTAGACCACCAAAAGAAAACACTCCTTCAGGCTGGAATGACACTGTGCGCCGTAACCGATGGCTCAGTAAGCACTATCACGGGCTGGATTTTGATGCTGGATTCACTGACTACAAGATGCTGGGTGAAGCGCTGCAAAGCACTTGTGCTGACATAGAACTACTCTACACGTCGACTCTGGAAAAAGCAAAGGTACTGGGGCGACTGTTTGACAACCGGCGTGTTGTGTTCAGTTTGGAAGAATTGGGATGTCCACGTTTGCCAGAGAAACTAATCCCGACTGAGAACAGTGAAGAAGAAGAAGAAGAAGAAGACCCTCCGTGTCTTTGGCATAGCGTCTACGCTTCTGGATTTAACTGCACACAGACCAATGTTAGCAAAATGGCGTCTTGGTGTATGCAAAACTTGTCCAAGATCGACATGACTGAGGTATCGGTGCGTGAAAAGACATTCACTGATTGGAAACATACAACACCCACTCCTCGACAGTTGGCCGAACATGGGTTTGTAAGGATTGCCGACACTGTGGACAGCACAAAGTGTGTTTACTGTGGAGTCATTTTATTTAGGTGGGAACCTTATGATGACATAGCTCATGATCATGAGTTCAACTCACCATTCTGTAAGTACATTCAGTACAGGCGGCAGAAGTCGGAAAAGGAAGCGGAGGAAACCTTTTTAAAGCAGCCCAAACAGGTCTGCGATATTGAACTTGTCAAATTATGCAGTGCTTGAAATTCTCCAATCCTCCAGTCACCGCAGTACATATTATATACGAAGAAGAAGACAGGAATTCCCCATGGATTTTTGTTGCTGCCGACCGAATCAGGTTTTAAGCTCGCATTGCGAAACTGACGTCGCTCCTATCAGCAGTCATCGAACGTAAATTAACACATATAGCGAATTGTACAAAAACTGATCACAGATCCTGTAACTTTTCAAAATAAATGTATACTACTTTATTCATCTTTTTCTTTCTTTATTCCATAACATATTTCCAGACGAACATATTACGCTAGACTTTAATCGTTTCTCACGGACCACTCATCACCTCGACAAGTGCAAGGCCTCGACGTCGCCACCTCGGACCTCGCCCACCGGCCGGGGCTACACACACACAGCCTACATACCGTCTATTTTGCCGTAAAAATTTTATCCTTCGATTTGCCAAATCGAAGGATTTATACCCTACTTATACACGCTCAAAACCTTAGAGAACAAGAATTTGAGGAATTTGCACAAAACTTCATCCCCCGATTTAGGACTGGTCCTAGAGACTCTGACCATGTTAACTGGGTAGTTGAATGTTCGCCCACAATTTTTAGAAAAATTATTAGCACAGGAAAAATATTCTTGAACTGGCAGAGTTGCAGAGCTGCCGAATTTATTTCCGTCACAAGATGCTTTAGGTGCCAGCGATTTGGCCACATTGCAAAGGATTGTCAGGCCGAGAAGGATATCTGCGGACATTGCGGCGCACAAGGCCATGACAGAAAGAATTGCCCAATCACTAGGCTTGACCCTGTCTGTGCCAACTGGCCTAAGACAAAGGCAAAGCACAGTGTTCATGACAAGAAATGCCCAGCATATCAAAGAGAGTGGCAAAGAATCATAGATCAGACCGATTATGGGTTGCAATAAATTCTTAATTGGTCAATTGAATTTACAAAATTCGAAAGTGGCCACATCAGAAATTCGAGAAATCTTCACCAAGAAAAATCTCTCTGCGATGCTCGTACAAGAGCCATATTCCAGGGCAGGCCAGATAGTTGGTCTGGGCTTGCAATTAAAAGTCGCTGGTACAAACAACATTAGGCCAATGGCCGCATCCATCTTTCCAAACTCATTAATCATGCAGGAGCTGTCCCAATGCTCTGATTCGCACTTTTCCGTTACACAAATCCATCTGTATGGAGAAAGCATATATTTTTCG
>JAQJVL010008246.1:0-20536 GCA_035578905.1 Stictocephala bisonia
AGGGAAGTTAACAAGCATTGTCATTAGAATCCCTGTTACTGTAGTAAGGCATGTCCCTTTCTGAGGGTGTATATCAGTACACTGTGATGTACTGTAGCAGAGTTATTAGACACATTTATGTCCTTGTGAATACTTCTTAGCTCCTCTCATGAGGGAAGTACAAGCAGTGTCATTAGAAGCGTTGTTACTGTAGCAGGGCATGTACCTTCCTGAAGCTGTATATCAGTACACTGTGATGTACTGTACCAGAGGTATTGGACACATTTACGTCCTTGTGAACACTTCCAAGTTCCTCTCATGGGGTAAGTTCACAAGCAGTGTCATTAGAAGCCCTGTTACTGCAGTAAGGCATGTAACTTCCTGAGGGTGTATATCAGTACACTGTGATGTACTGTAGCAGAGGTATTAGACACATTTATGTCCTTGTGAACACTTCCAAGCTGCTCTCTTGGGGGAAGTTTACAAGCAGTGTCATTAGAATCCCTGTTACCGTAGTAAGGCATGTCCCTTTCTGTGGGTGTATATCAGTACACTGTGATGTACTGTAGCAGAGGTATTGGACACATTTATGTCCTTGTGAATACTTCTAAGCTGCTCTCATGGGGGAAGTACAAGCAGTGTCATTAGAAGCCTTGTTACTGTAGCAGTGCATGTACCTTCCTGAAGCTGTATATTAGTACACTGTGATGTACTGTAGCAGAGGTATTGAACACATTTATGTCCTTGTGAATACTTCCAAGCTCCTCTTATAGGAGAAGTTTACAAGCAGTGTCATTAGAAGCCTTGTTACTGTAATAGTGCAAGTACCTTTCTGAGGGTGTATAACAGTACCTTGTGTTGTACTGTAACAGAGTTATTGGACACATTAACGTCTTTGTGAACACTTCCAAGCCTTTCTAATGGGAGAGGTTCTCAAGCCGTGTCATTAGAAACCTTGTTACTGTAATAGTGCAAGTACCTTCCTGAGGGTGTACAGCATTACACTTTGATATACTGTAGCAAAGGAATTGGACACATTTATATCCTTGTGATGTACCGGGTCTTTTGACCGGTACATTTCGTTTTTTTCGTCGTTGTCTGCCAGGCTGCCTGAGATCGCTCATGCCCTGCGTTTCGCGTACTTGGTGGTCGTTGGCCCGGTTTCGTTCGTTCCTGGGTCCAGCTTCGGTCAGGTTGGCCGGTTTTTCAGTTGTCTTGTGCTGCCTGCAGAATTTCGTTATGCGAGGCTAAAGGCACCTAAAACGTAAGTGTTCATTTTGTAAGTTTTAATATCTAATCACCCTTTTGGGGAGAATATTTTGTTTCAATAATATTATTAATCGTTCTTGCTTGTGTTTCAGGGTTTTGTTGAATTTTTTGTTCTTTGTCTAGATGTTTCTCAGACTAAGTTAAAGCCATGTGCTCAAGGTTACAGTTTTACCAGTAATTGCTTTATTATATCTTGTTTTATTTTCAATTGTAATTCTGTATAATGTTTATTGAGCCTTTTTTCAGTTGGAGTTACCGATATATCATATTTTTGTTACTTGACAATAACCTAGCCTATCTTTAGTTTGATTTTCATGTTATAACATATTGCCCCTGTTTCCATAGCCTAGTTTTCAGTTTGTCATTTTAAGTCCATATACGTAATTAATCCTTTGGTAATTTGTTAAGTTGTAGTTTGTCTTAAATCTGTTTTCCAACATAATTTTTCATAGCCTAAAGTTAATCTCTCACTGTCTTGTTGCTCCAATCATGTATAAGTTTGTCTCTTCATGTTAAGTTTTGTTAAATCAGGCACCCTTATATTTTTAGTTGTTATGTGTAATATTTTTGTTGTTGTGGCTGGACTGTTTTTAATGTGCTGTGGTTGCCTTGCAGTCCAGGGTCCTTGAGTAGGACGTTTCACCCTCAGCCTGCCGTCCGGGGATTGCCGACCAGCTGCACTGCTAGCCTGGCCTGAGGACCATGATTGGAGCCTGGAGTCGGCCGCTACCCGCTCTACATCCTTGTGGTAGAAGTCTTCTGTCCTCAGGTCAGTGTGTTCCGTTTTTGTTTCCCGGCGGCTGAGCTGGGGGTTTGATGGATATTTATAAAAACAAAAAAAAAGGAAGAAGAAAAAATGTTTGTGAACAGTTTGATGTGGCCTAGGCCTAAAGTGAACGGGACAGTGATTTGATGAAACAGCCATGGGGACTTATATTTTTTTATTAAAGAGAGAAAAACTTTTAAAATACACAAAGATTTTTTTTGATGTTACTATTTATTTATATCAATATTTATTGTTATTTATTTTAGTTAGTTTTATTTGTTGTTATATTTTTTTGAGTTTATAGTTGTTAGGTCCCTATGGTTAATTTATGTTATTTATTTATATGTTTAGGCCTAGTTATTGTTATTTATTTTTTTGTTAAGTGTATTAGGGGTGTTTGGAAGTGAATTTTTACTCGAACGGTACCGTGTTAGATTTTCTTTTTAATTGTTTAATTTTTAAACTCACCAAAAGGGGATTATTGTGCTTTTGCTTAACTTCTAATTCGGAGCTGCCCAGGGATTCCGGCTTACTCCCTGGCCCGGTGGAATTATGGGATTTGGGCTAAATTGCCGGTTTAATTGTTGTTTGCCAGAAGTTTTATAAATTTTCACTTTTATTTGGGGCTTAAAATTTGCTTACGTTTGGGGTGTCTCTGGCTAGGCTGCAGATAGGCCATGTAGTTGTTTATTGGCAATTTTGGTATTTGTAGAGTTTGTGGTATTTATAGCGTTTGTTATTAATGTGTAGTATCTTGTTAATTTTAGTGTCTGTTGTTATTTATTTAAGTGAGAATTATATTGTGGCCTTCTGCCTATTTTTGGTGTGGCCTTCTGCCTGCCAGTTTTAATTAATATTTGGTTACTTGGTAATAAATCAGTTTTGCTCAGCTGCCGAGTGTTATTTTGACCCTCCAACTGCCGCCCGTGATCCCATCGCTTGACTGGTTTTGAGCCATCCCCCCCAGTTGGCACGCTTTCCAGCTTTGGTGGGGGGGGATGGGTCTCAATTGGTAGCAGAGCGTGGTTGCCTGAAAAAAAAAAAAAAATATATAGTCTTTCTTGGTTGTTGACGGTGGGTGTTTGCCAGTTAGTAGGCCATGGTTGGCCGACCTACCGTCAAGGTGTCTTGGTATTGTAAAAAAAAAAAAAAAAAGGAAACAAATAAATAATTATTTAAAAAGAAAAACAATTAGAAAACCAAATAAATAATTTAACTTATATATTAAAAAAAAAAAAACTAGGCAATCCGCTTGGTTACTGTTTTGAATGGGTTTCATGGGTGGATTGGAGTGGTCGGCAGTGGCTCGGTAGGCTGAGGGTTTTGTTCGTCTTGGACCCTGGAGTTGTCGTTTTTTTTGTGTATATTGTTGAGAATTGTTGCGTTAGAGATGGCCTATCTGCAGAATGTTGCCCTCCTGGTGAAGGAGGAGTTGATATTTGAGTTGAGGTCGCGTGGTGTGACTCCGGAGGGTGATGTTCTGAATCTCCGGAGGTTGCTGCGGGAGCAGTTGTCCGCGGGTACGGCGGTGGATTGGTCTGCTCTACTGGAGGTTGGTGATGAGTTGTCTGTTTGTAAGCGCAAGGTGGAAGATTGGGAAGGGGTTTTGGAAGATCTGCAGTTTGAACCTCCAGTAGGTCGTGACCGGGCCTGCCGTCTTGCACGTTTGGGGCATCTGCTTGCCCGTTTAAGGCTGGTCAACCGGGCACCGGGGTTGGAACCGTCGGATAGGGCGTGGATCTTGGAGAGTGTGTCTAGGCTGGATGAGATTTTTCAGGCACTCTCCGGTTCCACGACTCCTACGGGTCTGGGTCAGCGGCCTACTTTCGCGCTTTCGCCTAACGTGTCGAGGCCGCAGGCTGAGACAACGGCTCTCACTGTGCCTGAGGTTCCCTCTGAGCCTGCAGGCGTTTCTGTTGAGGTCGCTTGTGGTTCGGCTCCAGCTGCCGTTCCTTCTGCTTCTTTGGGTTCAGCCTGCTCTTCTGCAGCTGAGCTACCACAAGCTCCCTAACCCTCTCACGCCCATGATCCAGAATCTCCCTGTGATCGATGGGATGGATCCTGAGGAGCTTCTTAAGTTTCTGGTGGCCTTTCTCAGACTTAGTGAGATGCCCGGCATGCAGGCTGGGGACTTGCTTCGTCTGATTTTCCCGTATTGCAGAGGTCCCGTTGGGGAGTTGCTGAGTTCTGTCTTGGCCAGTGATGCCTCGGTGGACTCGTTCCATCGAGAGTTGCTGTCATCGTTTCTTCCCATTCGACTCAGGGAGAGGATGGTCATGGACAGATTTTATCGGTCGCAGGGTAGGGGCGAGTCTCTGGCAGCCTATGTCTCTTCAGTCAAGGAAGCTCGTCAAGCGTTGCGCCTCACACTTTCTGAAGCTGACACCGTTCGTGTCATCCTGGATGGCATTTCTCCTGAAGAACGGTGCAGATTGGTTTTTGCTGGTGTTCCTTCGACTTTTCGGGAGCTGCATCAGCTGTGCATTGTTTCGCGCAGCGTGCAGTTCTCAGACCAGCAAGGGAGGGATCATGAGAGTCATCGTGCTCTCCCCACCCGTCGACCGGCTATGTCTTTAGGTGTGAGTCAGCCAGTGGAGGGTCGTGGTTCTCGGCCTCCGGTTGTGTGTTTTGCTTGTGGCCAACCTGGTCACATTCGACGTGACTGTCCACGTGCTCGAGGTCGTGGGGCGGGAAACGCTCAGCGCGGGGGGTTGCCTCCACAGTAGCTCCCCGCGTTGTTGCGAGTGACCGTGGCCATTTGCCTTTGACACGTGCCCATAGCAGGAGTGTCGGGGATTTTTCGGGCCTTGCTGGCATGGCTTCCCTGGGACTTAGTGCGGTCACCTCGGTGTGTCCTGGCGTTTTTGTATCTTTTGGTGGTACGGTGTGTCGAGCCCTTCTTGATTCTGGTTCGGCATGCAGTATCATCAGCCTTTCTCTTTTTGAGTCCCTTGACGCCTTAGGACTTGTCAGGCACACCGAGCCTTCTTCTATTACGTGCTGGACGGCATCCCAGACTCCTCTACCCATACTTCTAAAGGCGTCATTACATTTTAAAATTGAAGGATTTTCCTGGAGGTGGGGTTTTCTTGTTGCCAAGGACCTGGTGGTTTCTTGTATCCTAGGGGCAGACTTTATTTCTAAGAGTGGTATCGTGCTTGACCTCCAGAAGCGCCAGATGTTTTTCAAGTTCAATCGGCGAGTTTTGGTGCCTCTAGTAGGTGATTCTGACTGCCCTCCTGCAGTCAGAGAGGTGGGTTGTGAGCCCGAACAACCCAAGGTGGATCCGGTTGGTCATCTCCCCCCTGAGCAGGCGGAGGCCATTAGGAGGCTGTGTTTGCGGTTTCCTGATGTGCTTACGGCTGAGCTTGGGGTCACTTCTCTTCTGGAGTATGAGATCCACCTCACCGATTCTCAGCCAGTTAGAAGTCATCCGTACAAACTTGCTCCCCCAAAGATGGAGGTTATGAGGGCTATGATTGAAGATCTTCTGAGCAAGGGTGTGATTGAACCGTCTCGTTCCGCTTATGCCAGTCCAGCTTTTCTTGTGCCCAAGCCTAATGGTAAGTCTAGGCTTGTGATGGATTATCGGAGGCTCAACGCTAAGGTCGCTATTGACTCGGTACCTCTGCCTGATTTGCATTCTGCGTTTGATTGGTTCGGTAAGGCTAAGTTTTTCAGTGTGTTTGATTTGAACCAGGCCTACCATCAGATTCCATTGAAGAAGGAATCACGGCCTATGACTAGCTTCTGTGTTCCCTGGAATCTTTACCAGTTCACTAGGGTTCCTATGGGTCTTGCTGTGGGTGCCCAGACTCTTACTCGTCTGCTTGATTCCATCTTCCATGATGTGAAATTCAAGTTTGTCTTCAATTACCTGGACGACCTTCTTGTCTACAGTGAGACTTTCGGGGAACACATGCAACATCTGGAGGAAGTTCTTAGTCGCCTTAAATCAGCTGGCCTTACCGTCAATCCAGAGAAAGTCACTTTTGCTCGTCCTGAGATTTCTTTTCTGGGTCATCTTATCTCTTCTCGAGGCGTCTGCATAGATCCTGCGAGGACCCAGGGCATTCGGGATTTTCCTCCTCCCAGAGATGCCAAGGGGATTGCCCGTTTTGTGGGGATGGTGAATTTTTACCGTCGATTCATCCCTAACGTGGCCGAGCTTGCTGCCCCGTTGAACGAGTTGCGGAAGAAAGGTGTCCCTTCTGTGTGGGGCCAAGCTCAGCAGACTGCCTTTGATGCTCTCAAGGAGGCTATCATGCAACCTCCTGTCCTGCGTATGCCTGATTTCAGCAGAGAATTTATTCTTCAGACTGATGCCTCCTCCTCCGCCATTGCTGCTGTTCTTTCTCAGGAGTTTGATGGTGTCAGGCAGCCCATCGCTTTTGCTTCGAGGACGTTGTCTCACCAGGAACAGAAAGCTTCTTCCATCTATGAGTTAGAGTGTCTGGCTGTTGTCTTTGGTACGGACAAGTTTCGGCGTTTCTTGGAACACGCTGAGTTCTTGCTGGAGACGGACAATCAGGCACTGTCTTGGCTTCTTGCCCATCCCAGACAGCTTGGGAAAATTGGTCGCTGGGTGGTCAAAATTTCTGCCTTTAAGTTCCGAGTTCAACATCTTAGGGGTACCCAGAATGTCATCGCGGATGCTCTTTCCCGCATGTACCACGAACCCAGTGATCCACCGACTGAGGCTGTTGCTCAGTGTGGTGCTGTTCTTCTGGATTTTCCTCTGGCTTTTGACGACCTACTGTCCCATCAGCAGAAAGATCCTGAGCTGTCAGTCATCTTAGGTGAGCTTCAAGAGGGAGGTGCCCACCCTCCCTATTTTCTGTCCAAAGGGGTACTCTGTTGCCGTCCTCGACAGAGGGGTGAACCCCGTGTAGTGCTGCCTAGTCATCTAGTACCGATGGTCTTTCAATATTATCACTCTTCTCTTGTGGGCGGTCATCTTGGCATTCATAAGACCATCGCTAAGATTCGTAGGTACTTCATCTGGAAGGGCATGGACCGGGATGTTGCGGGCAGAGTGCGGGCTTGTCACCTGTGCTCTCTCAGCAAGCCTAGTCAGAATGCAAGGTTAGGGTTGTTATCTTCTGAGGTGGCCGAGCGTCCTTTTGAGAAGGTGTTCATCGACTACGTGGGTCCTTTTCCCCGTAGCAAGTCAGGTAGCTCCTACCTACTTGTTTGTGTGGATGCTTTCTCGAAGTTCGTTTGGCTTTTCCCACTTCGGAGTGCCACGGCTAAGCTCACCATCCGTGCTCTCCAGTCCCAACTCTTCCAGCACTTTGGTGTGCCTTCCACTCTTGTGTCCGACAACGGTAGCCAGTTTACCTCACACGAGTTTCGTAGGTTCTGTTTTGGCAATGGTATCAGGCATGTGACTACCTCTCCTTATTACCCACAGCCTTCTCATGCAGAGCGGTTCAACCGCAATCTTCGGTCTGCCCTTATTACCTTCCATGCTGAGAAGCAGAACACCTGGGATGAGAGTCTCTCTTGGCTCCAGCTTGCTTTTAATTCTTCCAAGCATGAGAGTCACAATGCCACTCCCTTCGAGATTCTACATGGCTACCCTCCTAACAACCCTTTGTCCAACTTGTGGAGGCTAGAGGATCTTCTACCTACGCCAGGTGCCACTGACGTAGTGTCCACGTGGCGGGCTGCTCGGCGCAACCTGCTACGTGCTAGAGAGAGAGTAAGGAGGAGGTATGATAAGGGTCGTACTCCTAACCCTTTTCAGGTTGGAGATCTGGTTCTTTGTCAGGCTCACCCGGTCAGTTCGGCCGCGGAACGAAGAGCTGCAAAGTTGTGCTATCGGTGGTCTGGTCCCCACCGCATCGACAGGTTTTTGTCACCGGTGACTGCTCTGCTGGTTGATCCCCAGTCAGGCAGGGTGTTCAGGAAAGCCCATGTGTCCCAGCTTAAGGCTTTCCGGGGAACGGTTGGTCCAGGAGTTGGTGTTCCTGGGGGTTTCTTGGGGCAAAGTGATTGATCACCTCTGCGCCCTAGGTGGCTGTTCTGAGAGAGTCTCTCTCTCTCTTTTTCTTGTCGGGCCCGACAGTCAGGGTAGTTCGCTCCCTGTTCGAGGGGTTTCCCCTCTTAGTTTCTCTTGGACGTCCTTGGAGCACCACTCTTCGGAGGTCTTCTTCGTCTTCTGTTGGTTTCCCTGAGGTACCGAGTTTTCTCCCCTGCCTGGGTGTGTTGAGGTTTTGCAGAGGGAGGTTGTACCGGGTCTTTTGACCGGTACATTTCGTTTTTTTCGTCGTTGTCTGCCAGGCTGCCTGAGATCGCTCATGCCCTGCGTTTCGCGTACTTGGTGGCCGTTGGCCCGGTTTCGTTCGTTCCTGGGTCCAGTTTCGGTCAGGTTGGCCTGTCTTCAGTTGTCTTGTGCTGCCTGCAGAATTTCGTTATGCGAGGCTAAAGGCACCTAAAACGTAAGTGTTCATTTTGTAAGTTTTAATATCTAATCACCCTTTTGGTGAGAATATTTTGTTTCAATAATATTAATCGTTCTTGCTTGTGTTTCAGGGTTTTGTTAAATTTTGTGTTCTTTGTCTAGATGTTTCTCAGACTAGGTTAAAGCCATGTGCTCAATGTTACAGTTTTACCAGTAATTGCTTTATTATATCTTGTTTTATTTTCAATTGTAATTCTGTATAATGTTTATTGAGCCTTTTTTCAGTTGGAGTTACCGATATATCATATTTTTGTTCATTGACAATAACCTAGCCTATCTTTAGTTTGATTTTCATGTTATAACATATTGCCCCTGTTTCCATAGCCTAGTTTTCAGTTTGTCATTTTAAGTCCATATACGTAATTAATCCTTTGGTAATTTGTTAAGTTGTAGTTTGTCTTAAATCTGTTTTCCAACATAATTTTTCATAGCCTAAAGTTAATCTCTCACTGTCTTGTTGCTCCAATCATGTATAAGTTTGTCTCTTCATGTTAAGTTTTGTTAAATCAGGCACCCTTATATTTTTAGTTGTTATGTGTAATATTTTGTTTTTGTGGCTGGACTGTTTTTAATGTGCTGTGGTTGCCTTGCAGTCCAGGGTCCTTGAGCAGGACGTTTTCTTCCCTCAGCCTGCCGTTCGGGGATGTTCAACATCTACACTGCCCGCCTGGCCTGAGGACCATGAATAGAGACCAGTTACGACTGCGGCCCAACCTACATCCGTGGGTAGAAGTCTTCTGTCCTCAGGTCAGTGTGTTCCGTTTTTGTTTCCCGGCGGCTGAGCTGGGGGTTTTGATGGATATTTATAAAAAACAAAAAAAAAGGAAGAAGAAAAAATGTTTGTGAACAGTTTGATGTGGCCTAGGCCTAAAAGTGAACGGGACAGTGATTTGATGAAACAGCCATGGGGACTTATATTGTTTTTATTAAAGAGAGAAAAACTTTTAAAATACACAAAGATTTTTTTTGATGTTACTATTTATCTATATTAATATTTATTGTTATTTATTTTAGTTAGTTTTATTTGTTGTTATATTTTTTTTTTTTTTTTTGAGTTTATAGTTGTTAGGTCCCTATGGTTAAGTTATGTTATTTATTTATATGTTTAGGCCTAGTTATTGTTATTTATTTTTTTGTTAAGTGTATTAGGGGTGTTTGGAAGTGAATTTTTACTCGAACGGTACCGTGTTATATTTTCTTTTTAATTGTTTAATTTTAAAACTCACCAAAAGGGGATTATTGCACTTTTACGTAACTTTTAATTCGGAGCTGCCCAGGGATTCCGGCTTACTCCCTGGCCCGGTGGAATCAAGGGGATGTGGGCTAAATTGCCGGGGTTTATTTGGGGGGTTGTCTAAATTGTTTCTAAATGTTCATTTTTAAATTGTTAATAAATTGTCTTACGTTTTGGGTGGCTAGGCTGCAGATAGGCCATAGGCCATGTAGTTGTTTATTGGCAAGTTTGGTATTTGTAGAGTTTGTGGTATTTATAGCGTTTGTTATTAATGTGTAGTATCTTGTTAATTTTAGTGTTTGTTGTTATTTATTTAAGTGAGAATTTATATTGTGGCCTTCTGCCAAGTCTGATTATTTTCTTATTTGGTTACTTGGTAATAAGTTAGTTTTGCTCAGCTGCCGAGTGTTATTTTGGACCCTCCAACTGCCACCCGTGATCCCATCGCTCGACTTGTTTGAGCCAGTCCCCGAGTTGGCACACTTGCCAGCTTTGGTGGGGGGGGATGGGTCTCAGTGAACACTTCCAAGTTCCTCTCATTGGGGAAGTTCTCAAGCAGTGTCATTAGAAGCCTTGTTACTGTAATAGGGAATGTACTTTTCTGAGGGTGTACAGCAGTACCTTGTCATGTACTGTATCAGAGGTATTGCACACCGTAATATCATTGTGAACACGCCCAGGTAACAGCTCCAGGGCAAGTACACAAACAGTGTCATTAGAAGCCTTGTTACTCTAATGAGGCAAGTGCCACCCCAAGGATGTATATCAAAACCCTTTGATGTATTGTAGCAGATGTATTGTGAATACAAATATTTTAATATAACATACATTACTGTTTTTTGTATGTTTTATTTAAGTTTAGAGTGGTATAAATTTGTTTACTACAGTTCTAAGTAACGGTTTCATGTAAAAATTTTACATATTAAAAGTTGGTGTACTATCACTGTTGTAAGTACATTGAAAAGATTGGTAATTTAAATTTTAAACGTTATTTTTATTCTTTAAATTAAATACATAGATGACGTGTTGATAGAGATTTATTTTTTCTGCTTTCATCAAATTACTACGACGAAACAGTTTTATCTGGATTTGTGTTATGTGAAACAATAAATAACCAGAGTATCTTATACACAATAAAATTTTCATTACCGCGTAATGTAATTTTTTTTTTCACTATTAAAAATCTTTACATGGCAGAAGAGGTTAGATCAGCTGATGTGTACAAGTATTGTGAGGTTTAAGCATTTTCTACTAATAGGGTAGCACCCCTCGTCATTGCTAACTTGACCTGCTCTTAACTCACGTCTCTCTTTGTACGTATGTTAGGTGTGTATACATTATACTTACATGGCAGTAGATGTGAGGACAGTTAATGTGTACATGTGTGGGCAGGTTTAAGTGTGGTGTACTGAGTGGGTAACACCACTCGTCACTGCTCCTATGACCAGCTCTTAACACTTGTCTCTCTTTGTACGTATGTAAGTGTGTATACATTATACTTACATGGCCATAGATGTGAGTACAGTTGATGTTAACAAGTATCGGGAGGTTTAAATGTGGTGTACTAAGTGAGTAACACACCTCGTCACTGCTCAATTGGCCTGCTCTTAACTTACGTCTCTCTTTGTACGTATGTTAGGTGTGTATACATTATACTTACATGGCCGTAGATGTGAGTACAGTTGATGTTTACGAGTGTGGGGAGGTTTGGGAGTGGTGTACTAAGTGGGTAACACCCCTCGTCACTGCCTACTTGGCCTGCTCTTAACTCACGTCTCTCTTTTTACGTATGTTAGGTGTGTATACTTTATACTTACATGGCCGTAGATGTGAGTACAGTTGATGTTTACAAGTGTAGGGAGGTTTAGAAGTGGTGTACTTAGTGGGTAGCACTCCTCGTCACTGCTCACTTGGCCTGCTCTTAACTTACGTCTCTCTTTGTACGTATGTTAGGTGTGTATACATTACACTTACATGGCAGTAGACGTGAGTACAGTTGATGGATACAGGTGTGGGGAGGTTTAAGTTTGGTGTACTAAGTGGGGAACACCCCATGGTCACTGCTAACTTGACCTGCTCTTAAATCACTTATCTCTTTGTACGTATGTTAGGTGTGTGTACATTACACTTACATGGCAGTAGATGTCAGTACAGTTGATAGATAAATGTGTGGGCAGGTTTAAGTGTGGTGTACTATGTGGGTAACACCCCTCGTCACTGCTCACTTGGCCTGCTCTTAACTTACGTCTTTCTTTGTACGCATGTTACGTGTATGTACATTACACTTACATGGCAGTAGATGTCAGTACAGTTTATGGATACATGTGTGGGCAGGTTTAAGTGTGGTGTACTATGTGGGTAGCACCCCTCGTCACTGCTCACTTGGCCTGCTCTTAACTTACGTCTTTCTTTGTACGCATGTTACGTGTATGTACATTATACTTACATGGCAGTAGATGTGAGTACAGTTGATGTTTACAAGTGTAGGGAGGTTTAGAAGTGGTGTACTTAGTGGGTAGCACTCCTCGTCACTGCTCACTTGGCCTGCTCTTAACTTACGTCTCTCTTTGTACGTATGTTAGGTGTGTATACATTACACTTACATGGCAGTAGATGTCAGTACAGTTTATGGATACATGTGTGGGCAGGTTTAAGTGTGGTGTACTATGTGGGTAACACCCCTCGTCACTGCTCACTTGGCCTGCTCTTACCATACGTCTCTCGTTGTACGTATGTTAGGTGTATATATAATACACTTACATGGCAGTATATAGAAGTACAGTTGATGGGTACATGTGCGGGGAGGTTTAAGTGTAGTGTACTTAGTGGGTAACACCCCTCGTCACTGCTCACTTGGCCTGCTCTTAGCATACGTCTCTCGTTGTACGTATGTTAGGTGTATATATAATACACTTACATGGCAGTATATAGAAGTACAGTTGATGGGTACATGTGCGGGGAGGTTTAAGTGTAGTGTACTTAGTGGGTAACACCCCTCGTCACTGCTCACTTGGCCTGCTCTTAGCATACGTCTCTCGTTGTACGTATGTTAGGTGTATATATAATACACTTACATGGCAGTATATAGAAGTACAGTTGATGGGTACATGTGCGGGGAGGTTTAAGAGTAGTGTACTTAGTGGGTAACACCCCTCGTCACTGCTCACTTGGCCTGCTCTTACCATACGTCTCTCGTTGTACGTATGTTAGGTGTGTATATAATACACTTACATGGCAGTAGATATGAGTACAGTTGATGGGTACATGTGCGGGGAGGTTTAAGAGTAGTGTAATTAGTGGGTAACACCCCTCGTCACTGCTCACTTGGCCTGCTCTTACCATACGTCTCTCGTTGTACGTATGTTAGGTGTGTATATAATACACTTACATGGCAGTAGATATGAGTACAGTTGATGGGTACATGTGCGGGGAGGTTTAAGAGTAGTGTACTTAGTGGGTAACACCCCTCGTCACTGCTCACTTGGCCTGCTCTTAACTTACGTCTTTCTTTGTACGCATGTTACGTGTATGTACATTATACTTACATGGCAGTAGATGTGAGTACAGTTGATGTTTACAAGTGTAGGGAGGTTTAGAAGTGGTGTACTTAGTGGGTAACACCCCTCGTCACTGCTCACTTGGCCTGCTCTTACCATACGTCTCTCGTTGTACGTATGTTAGGTGTATATATAATACACTTACATGGCAGTAGATATGAGTACAGTTGATGGGTACATGTGCGGGGAGGTTTAAGTGTAGTGTACTTAGTGGGTAACACCCCTCGTCACTGCTCACTTGGCCTGCTCTTAGCATACGTCTCTCGTTGTACGTATGTTAGGTGTATATATAATACACTTACATGGCAGTAGATATGAGTACAGTTGATGGGTACATGTGCGGGGAGGTTTAAGTGTAGTGTACTTAGTGGGTAACACCCCTCGTCACTGCTCACTTGGCCTGCTCTTACCATACGTCTCTCGTTGTACGTATGTTAGGTGTATATATAATACACTTACATGGCAGTAGATATGAGTACAGTTGATGGGTACATGTGCGGGGAGGTTTAAGTGTAGTGTACTTAGTGGGTAACACCCCTCGTCACTGCTCACTTGGCCTGCTCTTACCATACGTCTCTCGTTGTACGTATGTTAGGTGTATATATAATACACTTACATGGCAGTAGATATGAGTACAGTTGATGGGTACATGTGCGGGGAGGTTTAAGAGTAGTGTACTTAGTGGGTAACACCCCTCGTCACTGCTCACTTGGCCTGCTCTTAGCATACGTCTCTCGTTGTACGTATGTTAGGTGTATATATAATACACTTACATGGCAGTAGATATGAGTACAGTTGATGGGTACATGTGCGGGGAGGTTTAAGTGTAGTGTACTTAGTGGGTAACACCCCTCGTCACTGCTCACTTGGCCTGCTCTTAGCATACGTCTCTCGTTGTACGTATGTTAGGTGTATATATAATACACTTACATGGCAGTAGATATGAGTACAGTTGATGGGTACATGTGCGGGGAGGTTTAAGTGTAGTGTACTTAGTGGGTAACACCCCTCGTCACTGCTCACTTGGCCTGCTCTTACCATACGTCTCTCGTTGTACGTATGTTAGGTGTATATATAATACACTTACATGGCAGTAGATATGAGTACAGTTGATGGGTACATGTGCGGGGAGGTTTAAGTGTAGTGTACTTAGTGGGTAACACCCCTCGTCACTGCTCACTTGGCCTGCTCTTAGCATACGTCTCTCGTTGTACGTATGTTAGGTGTATATATAATACACTTACATGGCAGTAGATATGAGTACAGTTGATGGGTACATGTGCGGGGAGGTTTAAGTGTAGTGTACTTAGTGGGTAACACCCCTCGTCACTGCTCACTTGGCCTGCTCTTACCATACGTCTCTCGTTGTACGTATGTTAGGTGTATATATAATACACTTACATGGCAGTATATAGAAGTACAGTTGATGGGTACATGTGCGGGGAGGTTTAAGTGTAGTGTACTTAGTGGGTAACACCCCTCGTCACTGCTCACTTGGCCTGCTCTTACCATACGTCTCTCGTTGTACGTATGTTAGGTGTGTATATAATACACTTACATGGCAGTATATAGAAGTACAGTTGATGGGTACATGTGCGGGGAGGTTTAAGTGTAGTGTACTTAGTGGGTAACACCCCTCGTCACTGCTCACTTGGCCTGCTCTTACCATACGTCTCTCGTTGTACGTATGTTAGGTGTGTATATAATACACTTACATGGCAGTATATAGAAGTACAGTTGATGGGTACATGTGCGGGGAGGTTTAAGAGTAGTGTAATTAGTGGGTAACACCCCTCGTCACTGCTCACTTGGCCTGCTCTTACCATACGTCTCTCGTTGTACGTATGTTAGGTGTATATATAATACACTTACATGGCAGTATATAGAAGTACAGTTGATGGGTACATGTGCGGGGAGGTTTAAGAGCAGTGTCCTTAGTGGTTAACACCCCTCGTCACTGCTCACTTGACTTGCTCTTAGCTCACTTCATGTCTCTCTTCGTACGTATTTTAGATGTTTTTTGAGTTATGCTAACATAATTAACAGGGTATGTAAAATGTCTAGAAACCCCAAATATTTAATTTAATAGCTAAAATATGTATTCAAAACTGTTACAATCTCGGTAGGTATTTGGACGTCCTGTTGAGGGTGTTGTCAATATTCTTAATAGAAACGTAAAACTTGTGATACCACTTTAGAGGTTTAATTTTTCAAAATTAAGTACAAAAATGGTGTTTCTGATGTATGACTATATCAGAACAAAGCGTACTTTGGGTAGTGGAAATCGTATAATGTTCAACAATTTCACTCTCATTTGGTTCTTTCTACGTTATAGACTTACTAAATGTCATTACCATTAAATTGTTTAATCGGTATAAAAGTATTTTAATTTAAGGTAGTTCTATTATTGCTAGTTTATATTATAATGTGTAAAATGTGTGAGCCCACTTTCTGTTATCACTCATGAGTCTAAGCTTGGGAGATTTCTATCTTCACGAGCTTTTCAGAGACAGAGATAGCTTGTCTGTGACCGTATGTAACGAAGCTTCACTAAATAATTCCCTGTTTCATACTCTGTTATATTGCTGTACAATGTTAGCCATTACTCACTCCCCTTATAACCCAGCCATAAACATATCTGTGTGTGACAGACTTGATTCTATGCATATCCTTATTTTGATATATGTCATGAGCTTGACCACATCATTGTCTGTTACAATCTGTGTTATCTAGCTGTACAATGTTAGCCATTACTCACTTCCCTTATCACGCATCTATGAACATATATGTGTGTGACAGACTTGATTCTATGCATATCCTTATTTTGATATATGTCATGAGCTTGACCACATCATTGTCTGTTACAATCTGTGTTATCTAGCTGTACAATGTTAGCCATTACTCACTTCCCTTATCACGCATCTATGAACATATATGTGTGTGACAGACTTGATTCTATGCATATCCTTATTTTGATATATGTCATGAGCTTGACCACATCATTGTCTGTTACAATCTGTGTTATCTAGCTGTACAATGTTAGCCATTACTCACTTCCCTTATCACGCATCTATGAACATATCTGTGTGTGACAGACTTGATTCTATGCATATCCTTATTTTGATATATGTCATGAGCTTGACCACATCATTGTCTGTTACAATCTGTGTTATCTAGCTGTACAATGTTAGCCATTACTCACTTCCCTTATCACGCATCTATGAACATATATGTGTGTGACAGACTTGATTCTATGCATATCCTTATTTTGATATATGTCATGAGCTTGACCACATCATTGTCTGTTACAATCTGTGTTATCTAGCTGTACAATGTTAGCCATTACTCACTTCCCTTATCACGCATCTATGAACATATCTGTGTGTGACAGACTTGATTCTATGCATATCCTTATTTTGATATATGTCATGAGCTTGACCACATCATTGTCTGTTACAATCTGTGTTATCTAGCTGTACAATGTTAGCCATTACTCACTTCCCTTATCACGCATCTATGAACATATCTGTGTGTGACAGACTTGATTATATGCATATCCTTATTTTGATATATGTCATGAGCTTGACCACATCATTGTCTGTTACAATATGTGTTATCTAGCTGTACAATGTTAGCCATTACTAACTTCCCTTATCATCCAGCTATGAACATATATGTGTGTGACAGACTTGATTATATGCATATCCTTATTTTGATATATGTCATGAGCTTGACCACATCATTGTCTGTTACAATATGTGTTATCTAGCTGTACAATGTTAGCCATTACTCACTTCCCTTATCACGCATCTATGAACATATCTGTGTGTGACAGACTTGATTCTATGCATATCCTTATTTTGATATATGTCATGAGCTTGACCACATCATTGTCTGTTACAATATGTGTTATCTAGCTGTACAATGTTAGCCATTACTCACTTCCCTTATCACCCAGCCATAAACATATCTGTGTGTGACAGACTTGATTCCATGCATATCCTTATTTTGATATATGTCATGAGCTTGACCACATCATTGTCTGTTACAATCTGTGTTATATTGCTGTACAATGTTAGCCATTACTCACTTCCCTTATCATCCAGCTATGAACATATATGTATTTGTCAGACCTCATTTAATGAATGATATGTTTTATGATGTTGTTATTTTGATATTCATAAAAAATTATAAGACCTGAAAACTTGCAGAAAAAAATAATGAGAGTAGAGAGGAGTTTACACATTTCTATGGATAAAAAATACCTGAACCTATAAACCTTTAGCCAAGGCCTACAAATTTCAGTTGAACCGGTGTTGTGATAGAGTGGTAAATTGCCTTGTAAAAGTGAACAGTTCTACCTAGCTGTTGTAATTGTATATAATATACAGAACCAACTAGAACCTAGATAACTAAATTTCATGACATAGTCGTTACATCCTAAATTTAATTTTATAACATGTTTTATAATATAAGTCTATACAATAATGTAGTAGCACTATTTCCCTTAAAATATAAATTTAAAAGCTCTCTCTCCCTCTCTCCTCTATCTATAAAAAAAGCAATAAACAACAACCCTAAGATAAACGTCACCAAATAACTTTCAACCACCCATTGGACCTTGTAATTTCCTTTCCATTATCTACTGTGGACCGTGTTTGTAAAATAGTTTTTAAAATTATGTTTTAAACAAAAAACGTTCATTAACTGCCTTAAAAAAAGCAAACTATCATACAAATGGATGCTAAAACATTTAGTTACAAAAACAGTTTCTTGAGACCTTTGAAATTATAATCAATACAGAGCTACATAAGGAGGTTGAACGAAATGTAGCAACGTAGAACAGAACTTTTGAAGTTCCAACTCCCAGGTCTGTAAGCTGCTTCAATGAGATTACTGTCAAACTTTTCACGAAAACTCTGGACTATTGTTAGAACATAGCTAGCTTATTTCGTTTACACCTTCAACTCTTCTTTGCAAGAAACTCGAGTTTAATAAAATTTAAACTTTGTGAATGTAAACTTTACTAATACTCGGATGCTTTCTGTGTTTGAATACATTCCAGAAAGTAAAATTCAAGTTGGTATATTTTGTGGAAATATTACAATAATTTCATATTGCTATTATAAAGATCACATAAACATGTTAGTAATAGTGGGGATCTTCATTTTGAAAATGTACTAACTTATTTTAATAATTTATTTATGAAAATAAAGTATTCAGTTATAATTAATTTACTATACGTTTTTGTATGCAAAGTCATTTAAAATGTTGGAAATTCTTATTTTGTTTTAATAGAAACTATTTGTAAACAAAGTATTATAATTTTGTGTTTTTGTTAAACCTTTTTATAATACAAATTAGTATTATTATACGTACTTAAATCAATACTTTAATCGTTATAATCATAAGATGTGTAATAAATTAGGAGATTTCTTAATTTAAAAGATATTCATGTAATTAAATATAATAGTATACAGAACTGGATCCATAAAATTTTTTGTACGTTTTACAAGGACAAACATTTATATTATTTAATACTTTATGTAGATTTATACTTACTGCAGCACAATATTCAAACGTATTGCTTCTTAATTCACTGTATTCAGCTTGATTCCTTCTCGATATTCATTAAAATGTTAGGCTATGGAAGTTATATAACTACAATTTAATACTACAAAACATACTAATTATCTATACCCTATCCGACAATCAATACTAATTTTGACATATTTCAGGTTAACATATTACATTTTATGACATAAACGTGCACTAAATTTGTTATGCAAAAATATATTTTAATCTACTTTTGTATTCTAGTATAAGGCAATATACTTATGGCAATACATTTGACCAATATCAAAATATAGGTATATTAATTAAACACCCAGTACAATCCTGGTTCAGCTTTGTTGTATATTAAATGTATTGCTATCACTGAGGTTTTATGTATGTAGGTTTTATGATTCAAACCAGATGATTATTTATCAGTACACACTCTGTATAAATGTCTGAAAAACAAATTAACTAAACAGTTTTAATTTTATATACAAGCCTTTATATTATTCGTATATTTCTGTAAATTTTTTAACCTACGATCAGTTTAAAACATTTTATTGAACCTCCGAGAAATACAAAACAATGAGGAGAAATAATATACTATACATTTTTTATATTCAAATACAAACACAGAAATCACATTGGAACTATTGGCACATTACTGTAATCCCGCTACTTGGTGACAAAGTATTACGGATATTTTAGGCGATAGGTTCTATGGTTAGTTCCATTAATACTACCACGGCGTCAGCAGAATGGTTTCAGTCAACGTGGATACTACCACAGAAGTTTCAGGTGTCCACATTGGGTGGTAGTCAAAGTTTAGATATTGTGTAGAGAGGAGCACTGAGTATCAGCCTCGTCGTTAGCTGAAAATCACACCAATACTACGTGGTTTGGATTCTACGTAAAACTGTAGATTCCTGTTGCTTTGTATATTGCATAGCCTTAATAGTTGGCTCTCTCTAAGGAAGCGTTGAGGTTAGTAACAATATTGACCTAGTTCAACCATTTTTATCTTATATTATATTGTATTATCTTTATATTATATTATCGTATATTATTATCTTATATTTTTACGATAATTGTTGTGCCTTAGTAATAAATACATTACAAAAATAAAACTACCTGTTATATGACAGCTGCATTCCATATATAAGTTGATTTTAATCTTCCATAAAACGATCAGGTGACAATCGATAAGTTATTCAGGACCAAATACGTATCAACGATTAAAGTTCCAAATAAGATCTGACAACACGTCAATAGCTCTTGATGCGGTAACTTGTATTGTTCTGTCAACGTCTAACTTAAGTCTAAAACTTGCTATTGTGATGTTAAGGAAAAGTTTGTCACGTGAACTAAGTTACTTACGGTTTTACTTTACGCAATTATAAACGTTGTCATAGATTATCATTTTACATTCCTATGGTTATAGCTCAATTTACTTTACTAAACATAAATTAGATAAAACGTTTTCAGTAAACATTACGTTAGTAAAGATTCTATATTAATATATACAAAATTATGATTGGAAGTGAACCTAAAATATAATTGTTTTGAACAGGGCGTTATAATTAATGTTTCAGTTCTGTTATAATACGTTTTAGTAAATATGATGGCTACACTTATTATGTATTTTAACAAATGGTAAATAAAACAAAAATTCGATTAAAAATTTCTGTTAAAACCCACCCCCAAAACCT
>JAQJVL010008247.1:0-20541 GCA_035578905.1 Stictocephala bisonia
TAAAATTTTTTATCAAATATCATATAATTAAATAGTAGAATACATCTTCAACTGTCCTTTAAATATAAAAGGAAATTAATGGTCCCGAATGACCAATTTGTCATAATGATCTGTATACTTAAATAGCTTACCTACAACTACATATACTGTTGTATGCAGATGACACTTCAGCACTAGTGAAGAACAAACCATTACCTTTACTTATACAACTTCGATAGTATCATACAGCACTTGAACAATTTTGGTTCTTGCATTGGCGTAGATTGCTGTTTGACATTGGGGGGGACGTACTGGGGGGTCGAGGGGGGGTCTGGGGCCCCCTTACCGAAGATTTTTTTGAAAAATAGCTTATTAAAATGATGGTTTTGAAGCATATTTTACTTCGAATCCGTTTTAAATCCTCTCATTCCGCAGTGGTAAATTAGTGGGTAAATAAATAAAATTCTGAGTTAATAGTTTTAAGTTTTACTTAATACAAATTATGTACAAAAAAAACCAGAATAATAAAACAGCATTAGTTGTATTGTTTGTTTTGATTACCAACCAAAGCAGGATAGCTAAATAACCATACAAAGCTGTAATTTTTACTTAGAACTCCTAATAGCTAAAACTATGTTACAAAGATCAACTTAAGCTTAACATAAATACATAAATTCTCATGAGTAATTACATTTTTTTTAAAGCAAAACAAAGTCATAAATCTTTTGTGAGATTAAACAGAACCAAATACGTTTCTCCTACTATCATACCTTGATATAAATATTTTTGCCACATATCTTGGATCCAATTTATCCAACATTTGTTTGTGAACGTAGCAAACTGCCACGTGATTGAGTCTTTGCTGGGACATTGTGGACCTAAGATAAGTCTTCAGTTTGCGCAAAGCACTGAAACTACGTTCAGCTTCACAACTTGATGCTGGGCATACCAGCATGAGCCTAACTAAACCTTCAACGTTTTGAAACAGCTGTCTTACTTCTATTTTCATCGAACTTAAGACTTCCTTAGCTTCTTTTGAACATTTCACCTCATATTTGAGGTGAAATAGTTCAAGCTCTGTTTTGAGTGCGTCCTCATTTATTTCTGGATAGGGGCTTAATAAGTCATATCCTTCTTTTCTAAGTAGCACATTCTCAAACATGATCTGTTTTTTCATGCCATCCTGTTCAAGTATTCTTCTTTTGAGCCCTTGTACAGCGATGTCTACCATTTCAAAATACTCCCGTCTGAAGTGCTCCTCTGGTGATGCATGTTCATATTCCTCACTGGTGCTGCCTTCATCGATCCGTTTTGGTACCCTTTTCTTCCTTGGCAGTTTCAACTCTTCCAGACCTAGCTCTGTGATCTTTTTTTCACATTCTAAAAGCACGCAAGAAAACTTCTCATTTGTCCTCAGATTTTCCAGACCATCAGAAATGTGTTGGACAGAATCACAGAGTCCTGCCACAGTTCTTTTGACACCTTGAAAACTCTTGTTTAATATTTCAAGGAGTTCTATTATTTCTCTTCCCATTAGCAAACCTAGATATGTACTTCCGTTCTCAAACACGCTCAACAAGCCACTGGCCCCTTCATATCCTTGGTCTGTTAGCTCAGTTAAGGTCTTTAAAATCAATTCATACTTCGTCAAAACTTCATTGACTTGAGCCCTTCGATAAATCCATCGAGTGGGACACAGGGGCTTTATTTTAGCTGTATTAGATAAGGGCCCTTGAGCTGCATTCTCAGTAACATGTTTGTACTGGTCTTTGACTTTTGTGTTTGAAAACAAAATGCCTAATTGATGGCACCATTCCATTGAGTTTTTCGCCGTTCTGGATGTTTCACAACAAGCTTTCATTACTAAGTTTTAGCAATGAGCACCACGATGTATGAAGTCTGCTAGTGGCTGTTTTTCTATCACAACTGACTGGGTTTCTTTATGGATGCCACTCATATTACCTGCTCCATCATACGTCTGCCCACGTAGATTGGACAAGGGGAGCTGAAGTCTCAGTAAAGCATCAAAAATAAGAGCTGCTATGTCGGTACCACATGTGTTTGCTGTTTCATATAAGCCCAAAAACTTTCATGAGGATCCAGACTTTCATCAAACCATCTGACACAAAAACTCTTGTTCATTCCCTGATATATCTCGTGTACCATCACAAATAACAGAATACATCAGTGGATTTGTTGATTTAATTCTCTGAACTAATCCAGAAACAATTTCTTCAGCAAAAATCTTTATTATTTCGTTCTGTATGGTGGGGTTTGTATAGTTAGTTTCTTTTTCAATCCATAGTTTTAAAGACGGTATGTCTTCACTGCGGACTTTCAATAGTTCCATTAAGTTACCTTCACCAGATTTGAGCCCTCTAATTGCCAGTCCTTGCCTGACTAGGTATTTTAGACTGCCTACAATTGATATTAAAGACTCTAAAGCTAGTTCTTGTTGTTGCCGCTTAACATGTGATAGTTGTCTCTCAATAGGGGCTTGCAGCTGAGCATGGCTCAAAACTGCTTGAGAATGAGCTGCACTTTTCTCATGTAATTGGAACCTTTCAATGGCTTTCTTCCAATTTTTAAACCCTTGTTCGGTAAAAGCTTTATCCCCTTTAGTTGCTAGAGTTTTACTTGGGCACATTTCAGCATATCTTTTACAATAAAAGTAACTTACCCCTTCAGATCCAGCCACGTGAAGCCATGCGAATTTCCCATACCAGCTTTTCTGGAAACCCAGCACTCTTCCGGAAAGTTCCTGTACTGGGAAGTCATCTGGCAGAATATGGGGTTGATTAGGAACAGTGTAGGAAACGGAGCTGTCTTCAGATGCCATCACGTCGTTGATATTGGTTTCTTGTGTTTTGGGTCGTGGTGCTGGTACTTCAGAATGAGATGAACACGGCAATTTTCCATCTTCAAATGTGGGGCTTTCATCATTATTTGTTTCCGCATCTGAAAGAGAAAACAAAACAAATATAATATGTTAAGTTTGGTCTACTTAAGAGCGGTCTATACTTTTTAGCTATGGAATTGTTGCCAACATTTCTTTAACAAAATTATATTTAAATACATTTGTTGAAGAATCACAAGATGAAGACTCAAACAAGAATTCAAAATAACTTTCGCGAGTATATCAAATAATTTCATGCACAGTCAAGACTAAATGTTTACAGATTGACAGAATAAAAAAGTAAATGATAAAATAAATGTTGAAGAATGGCTATTCATATAACTCAATGGAAAAAAAGAATGAAACACACGATTGTGCAATAAAAATAGTTAATGTTCCTGTAAGTAGGCGATTCTAACCTAGAAGTACGTGACCTACAGTAGGTCACGTACTTCTAGGTTAGAATCGGTCACAGCAAAGGTACTATAGATGATTTGATTACAAGTTACAAGCCACTTAAGTTAATTTTAGACTGAACAAACTTTTAAAATTACATCTATCTCAAAATGTGTGTGTTAATAGATAAATAAACAGTTACTTACCAGAGCCTTCTTTTTGTTTTTTGAAGTAAGAGAAGATATCTCGTTGCCCTTGTGCTCGCACTCGCTTCATTATGATGTGAAGCAAGTGATTGTGATATTATTAATATCAAATCCACAATGAAATCAGGTTAGGCCTATCTCATCTGACACTGACACATAGTCTCATAGGCAAACTAGACAACAGTAAATAGTAGTTACAGTACAACACTGTTACAGACGTAAGAGTTAGAGTAGAGTAGTTCGTCTGCTCAGCTCAGTAATAATCGTATAGCAACGCGCGTGCGTGAGTTTGCTGTCTGCATACCAGTCTCCTGCGCCGGCGCAGCGAGGGTATGAATCACCACAGTCCCTATAGGCATACCACCTACACTTATTGTGTTTGTGTGTGTTCGTGCATAATATGGATATAGATTCTACCAGAATACTTTGTACACTGGTCACTCTTGTCATACAAACGACACTATATAAATATTTCGTACAAGGCCAGTTTATTCCCGATATACAAATAAACTAATAAAATGTGTTATCATAATTTAAATATTCAATAAATTTTCTGGGGGACATAGCCTATATAAAATATTGGGGGGGACGCGTCCCCCGTGTCCCCCCCAGGATCAACGCCCATGGGTTCTTGAAAAGTAGCTTGGTTATAAATAAAACTTACACTATTCATTTTAAAGCTAGAAACACCAGCATAAGGAAATGGTATTGAGACATCTCAGGTAACTATTTTTTGGGGTACTGTAGAAATCTCAATTATTGAAAGTTATATCAACCATCTTAGCAAGAAACTCGATAATTATTTATTTTGATATGCTTTATAATATATAGTTGTTATCACAAGTTCAACAGAAGTCTCAATTATAGTTTATTATGCATATGTTTATTCAATTATTAATCACGGAATTATGATATGGGAAACTGTTGTAGAATCATAAAATATTTTTAAAGCTCAAAAAGCTTTGATAAGGATTATTAAAGCTAGAGTTGTAAAATAAGGATAATTATAAGAAAGCTAGTTGAAGATCTATCTTAATAAAATTTAATACTATCACAATACCATCTATGACGTATATTTACTCCACATTAACTTCAGTTCACAATCTTCCTCAATTTTTCAACCACTTTATTGAAATTCCTTTATTGAAAATCTGAAAAATTTTGAAAAGGCTCATTGTATGGGCCTACAATTATTTAAAACATAATTCATAAATCATTGAAAGAATTATAAATAATAGCATTTAGGGGAAAAAGCAATTCTCCAGAAGGAGGATTACCATATCAACAAATTTTTAAATAATACATATTAAATTGGTAAATACATGAAAATTACTTGGAAAAAGTTGGCAAAACTATCAGCTGTTTATGGGGATTCGTTCCCTCTGTTTCCGCTTCCGTTATTATTATTATTGTTGCAAGATGGCTGACAAAGGAAGATTGTCTGTGGATCAACGCATAAAGACTGTTGTTTTTTAACGAAACAAAAAGTGCGGTGCTTACACAGACGTTTCGTGCTCATTTTTAAACTCGCTGGTCACCATCATTTAGAACTATTCGTAGACTTTATGAAAAATTTAATAGTAATGGCTCAGTATTAGAGAGGAATCGTCAACGGCCTTCCACTGTCCGTACTCTACAGAATGTTGAAGCTGTCAAAGCAGCATTGGTGAGGAGTCCAGGCAAGTCGACTAGAAAAGCGGCAGCAGATCTTCACATTTCTAGGCGATCTGTGCAGAGAATTTTAAAAAATATTTGCAATTGTATCCATACAAAATTACAGTATTACCTAAATTAACGATTGACAACAAACTTCAACGAATGGTTTTCGCAAAATGGGCTGTTAATCAATACATATTGATTAACAATTTTTTGGTTCTCAGATGAGGCACATTTTCACTTAGACGGTGTTGTAAATAAACAAAGTGTGCGTTTTTGGGCTTCCGAAAATCCACTCGTGCTACATGAAAAAGTGCATCATGCTCCATGAATTACGGTATGAGCAGCCATCTCGAGCCATGGGCTAATAGAGCTATTCTTTTTTGAACATACTGTGAATAGTGAGCGTTATCTAAACATGCTACGTAGTTATTTTGTACCTCAACTTATCACAAAAGGGTTTCAATTAGAGAACCAGTGGTTCATGCAGGATGGAGCCAGACCACACACGGCTAATGTTGTTTTAGATTTTCTGCATGAAAATTTCAACCAAAATGTCATTTCAAGCCGATTTCCTAATCGTTTTGCTTTTGGCTATAACTGGCCCCCAAACAGCCCTGATTTAAATCCATGCGATTATTTTCTTTGGGGATTTCTGAAGGAGATCTTCCCTAAACATCCTAACACACTGATGGATCTGCGAGTGCTAATCATTAAGGCATGTAACGAGATAACCGAGGATATGTGTCGCAGTCTCATTAATATCATATGCGTTCGTGTTGAAGCAGTTGTCAGAAGAAGGTGGCCACATTGAACATGTAATGGCCTCAAACTAATGTTCAGGTATGCAGTAGACAATTTATATTGAACTTTACTGTATTGCATTCACAATAAATTTTCTTTAACAAAAATAAATATTGGATCATTTAGTGCGTCACCCTGTACATGTGTACTATTAAGGCACATGTGCATTGGCTGTCCACGATAATCCAATAAGTTCAAGAATCAAGAACTTTATTGCCAGAGATCATAGTAACATGAATTAGGCATAGTCAATTTTTATGTTAAAACTAAGAGAGTTACATGCATAATATGTTATATTAAGTTAAGTACATAGGTGTTAAAACTACAAGTAAATAATTAAAAAATATAAATAACATACCAAAATATGTAGTCATGAACAATTCGGTCTTTCACTAGCCTAATGATTACTTAAATTCTATATTCACAGGGGTTTCCAAAAATTCCCTAATGCTATAGAAAGGGTTATTGATTAGCCAATTGAAAATAGAAATTCTAAAACTAAAGAAATCAGCTGCAAGCTGGTTGATAACTAAAGAAGTGCTGCAAGTACTGTGGGTGCTCATCGTGTTTCAACCTAAAGAACATAAAAGACTAAAATTCATGTTCGACACATGTAATTTGAAAAAAGGACATTGAATTAAGTTGTAAAATTTGAGTTGCAGGACCTTTCTCCAGACTGTGTCATAGGCTGCTGAAAGATCTGCAAATTCTGCTAATATTTTCTTTTCAAACCCATTCTCAATTCCTTCTTTAATTAGTATCGTTCACATCAGTTGTGCAGTGATATGTTATCAAAATACAAGCATCCCTTGATGGACTGGCTGGCTAAAAAGGTAAGTTTTAAGTAAGGACACTGCCCATTCCACTGTTTAGCTTTTGGTGTTAAAGGATCAGCTTCAAGTTTTGTATTTGAGGGGTGGGGGAGCAGTAATTCAGCTTCACCTTATCTTCTAAATGTATCAGTGGGTTTTTATACAATTCTTATAAATTATTTCCACGCATCTAATTTATTTAAGTTGATTTATTTGCATCTAGTCTCATCAAAATAGCTATCTGAATAATTAGGGTTAGCAAATTTTGAGGTTCAAAACAGTTTCCTGACCTTAACACTCTTCTAACAACGTTGTCTTGGATACAATGTTGTTTAAATATTTCTGCTCAACCATCAAGCTTTTAAACAAACTAGTAGGTTTTATACAATAAAGGGTTTCTACTCTAAAACCTAAGTAATCGACTAGCTAATAGAAAATTAAACATAACTAGAATCTATATTTTCCAATAACAACCGCATCAAGTTACTATCTACATTATGTACAAGATAACCAATGGTTACTTTATGATTATCTTGTACATAATGTAGATAGTAGTCTACCTTAATGCAGTTGTAATCAGAAAATATAGATTCTAGTTATGACACCGGCCGCTTAAGCCTAAGTTCTACGAAAATAAACATCTTTCTAAATTGTGTAAAACTCCACCACAATTTCCTGGAAGTGACGTTAGATTGATCGTTCCTATTTAAAAGGTATCTTCAAAAAACAGCAGCTAAAATTAAAATCAAGACAAATGTACTACATCATATTGCTGGAACACCTTGGGGAGTCAACACACACGTCCTGCGTACTACTGCTTTGTCACTGGTTTATTCAGCTGGTGAATACAGTGCTCCCATATGGCTAAATAGCGCATACACTTAAACGATTGATGTCCAACTTAATACAGCCATGAGAGCTATTAGTGGTACTCTCATGGCAACTTCACTACTGTTTCCCGGTGCTATGCAATATAGCTCCTCCTCCAGAAATAGGACCTCAGGAGGCACTAATTAACCATACAACTGATGATTAAATCACTTTTCAGTGATACAGCAATTTTAGGCATTTTGCAAGGTTAGATTTAATAATTTTCATAAAAAACAAAAACTGTTCAAATACCATGTATTTATATATCCAACTGTTCATAAAATTATGCTCAATAATAGAAAATTTAGAATAATAGCAGTAATTTTAAAAAATCCAAGCTTTATAAAAGTTTGACTGAATTTTTTTTACATTTGAGCACTATAAATACTAAGTCACATAATACGCAAAATGAAAAATTCAAGATATAAAAATTGTTCCAAATTTCACTGTGAATAAAACCATACCACAGACTTGCATTTTTAGAAAAAAATAAATAAAAAAAGTTGAAAACAAAACAGTGCATAAGTGAAATATTGTCCAATTACAGTAGAACCTCGATTAACCGGGGGCTCATTAACCGGGGAGCTGATTAACCGTGGTTCGATCCGGTCGATTTTTTTACGAAGAAAAGATTTTTCCAGTTGGATTTAAGTTTTTGTTACAATAATGTTATGTACAGTACAGTACTTCTACTACGGTACGAATAGCCAAGCAAAGCAATACCGAACAGTTGCTATGACAACAAGATGCGCTGTTCTCTGCGCAGCCTGCAGTGGGTGAGGGAACGAATTACAACAACCTGTTTTCGCGCCATCCATTTTGTGCTGCTATCCGTCTCTCCCTCCACACCCGTCCAATAAATCAGTCAGTGTACGGATGTGTTTAGATTGTTATGCTAATGAGCTGTCGCGTGCGAATTTGATTAGTTTAGTTTGATCCTTTTTATTTACAATCGTATTTTTTTACTTTGGGTGTAATTTTGTAAGTAAGAATGTCTGCGTAAGAATGTCTGGTAACAAGAGGAAACGTGTAGTTTTATCAATTCAACAAAAACTTCAAATTATTGAACATTTGGAAAAGGGGAGGGGTGCGAAAAGTTTGGCCGATGAGTACAATATTGGGGAACAGACTGTTAGGGATTTAAAAAAGAAAAAGATGGATTTGTTAAAGTTTGCAAGTGCTGCAGAGTCATCTTCGGGATTAATGAAAAGAAAAACAATGAAAAAAGCCACATTCGAAACTTTAGATAAAGCTATGTTGGAGTGGTTTGCGCAAGAACGTGCTTTAGGTAATCCCATCAATGGTGTAATTTGTGCCGAAAAGGCCAAGGTTTTTTACGAATCTTTAGGTCTTGAAGGAAAGTTTGACGCGTCTTCTGGGTGGCTCTATCGATTTAAACAAAGGTACGGAATTCAGGAACTACACATTCAAGGGGAAGCATTAAGTGGTGATAAGGACGCGGCCGAGAAGTTTGTCGTCGAGATCAATGAGCTTGTGTCTGCAGAAAACCTTTTGCCTGAACAGATTTTTAATACAGACGAATCTGGCCTCTATTGGAAATGTTTGCCATCGAAAACATTAGCGTTCGTAAAAGAAAAAAATGCGCCTGGCCATAAAGCCAGATTAACCATAATGACCTGCTCCAATGCTTCAGGAACGAAAAAACTTAAGCTCGTAGTCATTAATAAAGCCAAAAAACCTAGATCGTTTAAGGGAACAGAGGCAAAAAATTTGCCAGTCCACTACTTTAACCAGAAAAAGGGCTGGATGAACCAAGTTATTTTTCAGGAATGGTTCTCTAAACATTTTGTTCCCCAAATCCGTGACTACTTAAGGTCACGAAACCTTCCTCAAAAGGCGCTTTTAATCTTGGACAATGCCCCCTCACACCCTAGTGAAACAATCTTAAAATCAGATGACGGAAAAATCGTTGTGAAATATTTCCCTCCCAACGAGACAGCACTGATCCAGCCTATGGACCAAGGTGTCATCGCTGGAATAAAAGAAGTTTACAGAACTTCAGTTTTGAGAAAACTGATTGAGGAAGAGAACGATCTGAAATCATTTTAAAAAAAATTTACCATACTAGACGCTATTTATGAATGTGCATCTGTTTGGGAAAAAGTAAAAAAAAAAAAACACATTGATTAGATCGTGGAAGAAAATATTTCCCGACATTGATGATAGTGAGGATTTTACGGGGTTTGCTGAAGAAGAAATAACTTCAAATCAATTAGCAAATATGGCGAAGGCAGTGCCAGGTGGCGAAAGCGTGGACACTGAAAACATCGATGAGTGGTTCCAATGTGACAAAGACTTGCCATCGTTTGAGATGTTTAATGACGAAGAGATTGTGAGGCGCGCTATGCGAGAAGTGGAGAGCGAGGAAGAAGGAGACGAGGAGGAGGGCGAGGAAGGGGAAATGCCAGCTGACACCGAGACCCGTATCGCTCACAGCCACGGCGCTGCACTCAATCACTTGGAATGCCTATTAGATTACTTGGAGGGTCAAGACGATTCTCTCTTAAGTGACAAGCTATTGTTACGGAAGCTACGGTCATCGATTGCAAGGAAAGAAAGAGGTGCAAAACGGCAAACAACGATGACCGACTTCTTCAAGCCGTCTGCTAATCAGTAATAACAATGCAGTAACTACTATAAACAGCGTAGTAAATATTTTGTAAATAATTTTCTTTTGACCAATATTTTAGTTTTATATCGAAAAGACATTCATGGATACTCTTTTACAAGCAGGTAAAATGTACTCTACACTTTAATTAGGCCTAGTCTACCTATTAAAACATGATTTCTTGCACTAAATTATGCATTTCAGTTTTTTTTCTGTTATCAGCGGCTTAACCGTGATTTCATGTATCCGTGGCCCTTCTCCCCACCATTACCCCGGTTAATCGAGGTTCTACTGTATGTATAAAATGTATTTACACATTGCTTGAGGGAAAATATGACCATAAATAGTACCTCTGGTATAAATAATAAGATAAACAAATGCTAAATAGGTAATAGAACTACAAAGTAAAGAAAAAATATTATGATATATTTACATATTGGCAAAAGACTATAAATCTTCAATGTGGCCAGGAAAGTCATCTTCTACTAACATCACTAACTATCATCTAAATAACGTCTAATAGCACTAAGCCTACTAAGGTCACTAATGATAAAACATAAAATTAAAAAAAAAACTATAACAAATAATTTATGATAAAAATAACACATCAAAATAATATTGCATTGTGAGTAGCCTTGTCAGTTCATTAGCACTTTTGCTCGCTCAGCGAATACAAACAGGTGATTATGTTTCTTTCACACCGGTCCACAGCCTATGTATAATGCTTCAAATTAGACTAGTGGAAGTAGAAATCTATCCTCTCAATCAATGTTCAAAGTACACAATTTTTGCACACATAAAGTTTCGCTGTAAATACGGAAAATTGAATGTATCGCACAGTGCGATAGCCATCAGTTGGAGAGTTAAAAAATTCAATAAGATCATGAATTTCCCATTACCCAGGATTTCCGATGTCAGAAAATCTCTAAACTCACCGCTACGTACAGCTTCCCAGTTGAAATCAAATATCTCACCCAATACTAGCTGGGCCCTAGCAAGGAACAGTTTTTGGATGAAATAAGTTCCTTATTAACGATCCATCAATATCTGTAGGTGGGATAAACCTCCCTCGTAGGGAGTGGATAATATTGAATCGGTTCCCAACTGGAGTACGTAGATGTAACTGCTGGAAATACAAATAGGGATTGACAGTAGATCAGTCATGTGATTGCAGGGAGTCTATCCAAACAATGGATCATAGTTATAGAGTGCCCCTTGCGCTGATTTACAGAGGGATTAGCTAGCATAAACAGTCAGTGAGGCAGGTCTTACATGGCTTGATAGATTGGATTTAGTTTTGTGATAGATCATTGTTATTTTTTTAAATTGTTATTATAATCTAACGACTTTTGGAGGTTTTTTTTTGTATAAAACATAGCTTTTATATAATTTTAAATTAAAAGATGGTAGCTAACAAAAAAACCATACAATATATATATACTCTAAAAAACGGAAAAAATTGATACTAATCCATTTATGTTCCATAGAGATAATATTAGACCTAAATGTTGGAAGAATTAAGAGTGTTATTGATACACTGCTATAATGCTATATGGAAATTTCCAACTAACATCTGTAAAAACAATCCTATTTTATTGGCTCTCCCAACGTATTAATGTCAGTTTTAAGGGCCATTAATTAAGTGTGTAGGAAATAAAATACAGATTTCAGATACCTGTATCACACACACTGTTTTTAAAACAGAATAAAAAAAAAGAGGAGGCTAAGTGAGAGTGGAAATGAAACTACAAAGTAGAGGTTTTATTTTTATTCAAATATTTTTTTCTGTTTTTTTATCCTTTAAAGTACACAAAGGTAAAATATTTTTAACTCACACGTTACAACTTAACAAATATATTTTTTATTGTGACTTAATCAGTAATATTTATTTAATAGTCGCTATTTACATAAATGTAACATTAATTTAATATATATACAGCGATGAACACAGACAAGTCACTAATTGTTGTGAAATGCTAGATCCTCATGAAATAACAGTTGGATGTATTCACACAGTTAGGAAGTAATGAAGCGAGCGATTAAGTACCGGAAATATCATTCTGTCGATAAGGACACTTTCTGAGAGAGCTTCCACTCATATGAGTTAAGAATAGTACTTATGTAGTTTTGTAAAAATCACATTAAATTAATATGTTTTCAAACAATAAGAAAACATATAATATCAAAGTAAGTGAAAATACAAATAATATCGACAGTGAAATACAAGTTGTAAAGCTGCTTTTAGTATCAAAACAGTAATGTTAATTTAATAAATAATTATGTTAAAAGGTTGGATTAAAAAATAATACACTCCAACGCTTTTAAAAATCAATGAAAATAACTTATATAAATTACATTATGAAATAAGAGCTACTTCACCCTTGGTGATGGTATTTAAATCTTAAAACGCTACAGAAATGTCAATAAATTATGCTCTTAAAAACTTATAAAAAAGTGCACGGGTAAAACTATATCGCTACAAAAAACGTTAAGTTAAAATTATAGAAATAAATAATTTACAAAAAAGTGGAAATGGAGTGAGGCTGCGGTTGGAAGACGTAACACAGGTGATGAGGCGGGACTATTCTAACTTGTGCAAAGTAGCGATGTGGCACGGGAGATTATGTTGCGTGAGCAAGACGGGGTCATTTGTCCTGAGCCGTCGAGCACTCTCCTGGCTTTGGGTACGCCAAGCTATTGCTATAGTCTATCCTGTATTGACCTATAACATAAAGCAGTAATGTACAATAACTTGATTTGATAATCTGGTTTAAATGAATAGCTCAATGTGTCATAAACTAGTAAACAAAAACATAGAGCATTATTAAGAAATTTGTTATTTCAAATTTTCTTACCTAATAATAACTTAAATAAATTTCTAAGGTATACTGCCATTCTAGGATGTCACGGTTTCTCTCTAAAAAGAAGTTATTTTGGTTATAGTTACCAGTCCAACAGAGAGGTAAGGGAAAATGTTACAAATTGAGGTTTTAATATTTATCAGCACTACAAATAATAAATTCATAATTACCATAAAAAAATCCTTAGTTACTTTTAATGGGTAGATCATTAATATGAAATAACGTCTAAGAAAATTCTCTCATATAACAGATGACGACCAAGTTGATAATGGTACACGCACCGTATTTTGTTGTCTATAAGAACATTAATAACAAATGTTATATGGCAGCTTGCACACCAGCTGATTTAGTGGTATAAAGGATGCACATCAGCTGGTGGGAGGCGCACTAGCTATAAACTGTTGTGGAGGAGGTTCTATGTTGCTGCCTTAGGTTGCATAATGTATTTCCCTAAAAAATAAACCACCATTTATATATGTGTTGTATTTTATCTAATGCCTTTCTTTAATTATATTACTGTGCACAAATGTTTAGAAGCCATCTTGTTCCAATGTCAGGAGTGGAACATTCCAGAATGCCAATTATCCAGTTTACATGAGGGATGCTCTTGAAAAACACTACTCCATTAACAATACTTAACTGATCCTTAAAGGATTAAACAAGATAAATCACTCAGTTTCTTCTTTATTTTCTTGCTTAAGTATGAGAAAAACCATAATCCATAATCCAATTACTATCTTTTTTGGGCAAAATAAAATATTTTCAATGGTATATTACCTTACAGAACTGAATCTAAAGGTTTACAGTAAATTCCAGTAAAAGGCCCTATAGATAATTGTATCATCTCCTTAAATTAATGTAAGAACACAATATAGTATTACAGTAATGGATTTTATTAGACTTGACAAAAATATTGTATAATAGAGCAATTTGAAGACAGTGTTTATTATATATTTTAAATTCTCATGTCATGCATGATAGGAGCTGCACTTCAAAATATTGCACTTCTTTGACAAATAAATGGCTGATTGATTTAATGATACTTTTTTGCAATAGCTCAGACATGATTTAAACGTCGAACCCTCATACCATTTATTGTAAGTTTATTTGGTTAAAACATTTAAAGGACTTCTTATTTTTAGCAGAAGAAGTTATAGAGCTACGAAGTCCTCTCTGACACTTAACTTGGGTGAGTTCCTTAGACACACCACTTAGAGGTGACTTCTGAACCATCTGGCAAGCGGGCTGCGTGCAAGGATGGGATTGCTTAGCGATCACCCATCAAGGAACACTCATACTCAACATTGCTTGACGCTGTTATCTTGTGATAACGTTAGAACCTTCCAGTCAACTCTACTAGTATTTAGGCTATAAAGCTGATGAAATAGCAATGATAACCATTACTCTGCTTTCGTTAATTAAGTTATCTATTCACAATAAATGTGTTTAATCCATAACAAATCATGCTTATATATTATTCCAAATTATCTTGACTATTATTACTTTGACTGCTTTGAATTATGTAATTCTTGGTTATGTTCCATTTATACATACTCGATGAGTGATTACACTGAGTAACATGAGCAACAGATGTTTTCTGCAGATTGAGAGGTATTCTTAAATTATTGATTTCTAATACACATAAAGAATTCCTTATATAGAACAATGGTCCTTCAAAAACAAATTCAGTATCTAACAATTTTAATACAAATCTTAAGATTACGAGGATACCTTACCCTTCTAGTATAACTTACCCTTGTTAGTTATCTCCTCGATGGTAGCCTCTGGACAATCTGAGCCCAAATGACCCTGGCTGCCACAGTTAAAACAAGAGATCTTTGGGGGCGGCACTAGAGGCGAGTAGGGCAGGTGGGATGGTGGAGCAGGCCTCGTGGGTAGGAAAGGCTGCGCCACAGGTGGGGGTAAGGGGTGGTAGAGCATCTCTCCATTGGGATGGTGAAAAGGCAGTCTTAGCACTCCACCTTGTGAGGTGAATGATGGATATGCATGTATGAACTGGTTCTGAGGGAGGAACTGGGCAGAGTAAGGAAATGCCATGCCCCCTCCACTGTCATTGCCTGCAAATACCTTGCGATCATCCAGCGTCCCATTGGTTGAGTTGTCACGCCTCCTGAAACAAAAATAGGTGAAAATAAACTGTATTTGTTAACCAACGATGACATCTGCAATTAATACTTCCTAAAATAACTTAAAATTTAAGAATAAGCAGAGTTCCACATCCAAGGGAGTCCCATCTGTGAGAGAGGGGAAAGTGTGGAATGGTGTGGCTGTCGTTCAACATAAGGATAGAAGTGAAGGCTAACTAATAAATAAAGAATCTAAACATCTATTTCTATATGAAATAAAAATGCAGACAAATTGTAACAACAGGTAAATAAAAAAAAAAAATAAAAAAATTTATTGAAGTGCAAGTGTGATACTATAAACTTCTGAACTGAATTAGCTTTTTTATTTTTTGTTTTGGAGTTAAAAATAATGTTGCTTTCCAAACTATTGTCATTTTTTACATTTCACTAAGTTCTACTACAGATTCTGACTGTAACACCTGGTTTTTATCTAGTTTATAGGTTGAAGAAAATAACCATGGTTCGTCTCATTTAAGGACAAAGTAAGACTAATTATGTTAAGCAGCAATAAAATTAATATCAGTTGGAAGTTACTGGGTTATTTTTACTAAAATAATCAACTAAGAGGAAAAATTACAGATGGATTTGTTGGTTATTACATCGGTCAGTTATCCTAGCACTATTAAGTTGATGCTCGTTATAATAATCTGAACTTTCTCTATTGCGCAGCTCTGGCCCACCACCCTTGTTACAGCTACTCTGCTGAAAATGTAAATTAGAAGCTTTCCCTAAACAGTGTACTGTATTTAGATTGCTGTAATGGTATATATTATTTATTTTTGGAGAATGTAAAAATTGGAGTTTGGCTGAGTGACTGAAAGACATTGAAAGAAAAAAATCATTAGAAGGTGTAACAATTAAAAGAACAGTGAAGCCTTGTACATTCGGCTCATAAGTCAGAATGAAAAAGGAGTCTTTTTTTCTAAATCTCTTTAATATGAAAACGTTTTGCTGTCTCATTCCGAGTTTATAAAGGAGATGTTCAATTTAATCTCTGAATGGTTGGATCAATCAAAAAAATATTCAGCACTTTGCTGTGAAAAACCATCTGATATTGCTAGCATGGAGGAATTAGGGGATTCAGAGAAAATTTTCGGAAACTCATTGAGAATTAAAGCCAAGAGGATAAAATATTCAACTGCAGCAAAACTGGGTTGAATTTCAAAACGTTGACAGAAAAAAACTTCTGTCCCAGAAGTTGAGGCACCAGCTCCAGTTTTCAAGAGAGAAAGTAATAACTTTTGCTTGCTTCAATGCGACAGCTAATCGTAATAAATACCTTGTAAGATAAGTAAATCTAAGAACACAAGGATTTTCAAAACACTCTTAAAAATGTGCTCCCAGTTAAAATATTGCAATCGAAAAGGCAGTGACCTCACACCAAACACAATGGGCATATGCCAGGAAATGGAACAGGGGTATTAGAAGAGATAACGGCAAGATTCTACAATACTAAAGATGCAGTATACTGGATGGCAGTTTCAAGGAGAAAGGTTGGTGCAGACACAATTTTAGGGAGTGAAAGACTTTGCTATGTGACAATAAAAAAGAAGAAGCACAGTCAAATGAGGTAAACATTTATGAAGCAGTTGATGATGATAATCTTTTATTCTTTCAGAAAATATCTAGTTAAGAGGATACCTCAGAAAATTACGAAAACTTGTGGCTAGTTAGTAATAAATAATTTTAAGTAACTGAAGGTAAGACAAAGTAGACCTGCTTAGGTGAAATGTGTGAAACTGAGGAATAACTAGAAAGAGGAAGATCATTAAAATGTGGAATAAACGTGAATTATTAATAAAGCATTTGAAAGTGTGCTCATTTACATTGCGCAACAAAAGGAAGCTTTTAGCTCCAATGTCATCTTCAACATGAAATCCGGTAAGTGCAGCTATGAAACAATAGCCATAAGGCAAGATTTTTAACAATTACTACATTTAGTCAAAATTTTAAGATACTTTTACTTTCTCTCATATTCGTTACACAGCATAGAGAAAGTATTATACAAGTTGATTTAAAAATCCATTTTATGACCTCCTGAACCCAAAAAGTGGGTTTTTGAAAAAAGTTGGTGTCTGTCTGTATGTGTATGCTTGTGCACTTCACTAGAGACCAACAGCTGGATCGATTTTTGTGAAATTTGGTATGTATGTGTATCTAGCTAGCCTCCAGATTGATTTTTTTTTCAATTTTTTAAAATTTTATTTTATTTTATTTTTTTTTTATTTATATGGCAAATACCATACAAAAATTTTGTGTGGTAGCTGCCATAGCTCAGAGATCACAAATTTGTGACGGTCCAACTACCAGGTTTGTTGCTCATTTAGAACTACCAAGGGGATACGTACAGCTTTAAAGATTTGCTATGGAAGCAAACAACATCATCCCCCACTACGTAAAGAATTCAATAAGACCTTGAATGTTCCGCACCTCCCCATTACCCAGGATATATCACGTCAGATAGTTCGCTTAAAATCTCGAAACCCACCTCTACGTAGGCTACTGCTTCCCAGTTGAGCAGATCAAATTTCTCCCCCAATAATAGCTAGGCCATCGCATGGAACAGTTTTGATGGAGGAAATAAGTTCCTTATTAATGATCCATCAATACCTGTAGGTGGGATGAAACTCCCTCATAGGGAGTGGACATTATTGAATCGGTTCCGAAATGGAGTGGTCTTTAATAGAACCAATTAGAACCGATTGTATTTCAACTTCTAGAAATACAAATGGGGATTGACAGTAGATTAGTCATGTCATAGCGGGGAGTCTATAAAAACAACGGATCACATAGTTTCAGAGTCTGTTTTATGGAGAGATTAGCTAGCATAAATAGAATCAGTGAGGCAGGTCTTAAATGGCTTGATGGATTGGATTTAGCTTCATGACAGGAGATCTTTTGCTATTTATTTATTTTTAATTTTTAATAAAATATAATGACTTTTGGACTTTTTCCAAGTCTGCTTTTACATAATTTTAAAAAAAATTGTAGCTAGCAAAAAACCATACGATACATACATACAAAAATTGAATTTTCTCAAAAACGACTAATGATTTTGATTAAATTGTCAGGAAAGATGTGAAATACAATTTAAAATATTTTAGTTAAACCTGCATGTCTCTAACTTTAATATTTTTTTAGTTATAACATTTTTTTAGGGAAAAACATTTAAAAATGGCAATTTTTCAAGCAATCTGACATAACAAAGGGAAAGGGAGAAAGTTTGTGCCAGTTACCTCCTATTAGGCTACAATTTATTTTAATTTTTCTCTATGAGTTATTGTTGTCCACATGATCATTCACAACAAATTTTTAATACTCCTCTAGAGATGAATGTTAAGACAATTGTAAATAATGTATATTTTAAATACTACAAATTGTGTAAATTTTAGTGTTACTAAACAAATATTTACTACTGTACAACTAATAGGGCTATTAGTATAGGTTGTTATTGAATAATCCTAAGAGTAAATGAATTGTTTTTGTTACAAAATACTGAAATGAGTTATTGCATATAAATTACTACAAAACCAAAATAAAATTAATTTAGTAGCCCTGACATTTTTTTTAATTATCTGTCCTAATTGCCCAACATGTGCAGCTTTAACGTATAGCAACAAGCATAGTGAGGTTTGTTTTACATACCTATGAGGAGGGTTGTGACCTCTGCCCCTGGGTTGGGAAGGGATGCCAGGTGGGTTGGATCGATTACTCCTGCCGATCCCTCTCGCCCGTCCATGTCCTACCACTACTCTTCTGTCTTCTGCCAACTCTGGAATCCTTTGTTCCTCCCAGACCTCAGATGGTGGACCCAGTGGTAGCACTTAACACCACAGATCATTCATCATGAATATGTGAATACTTAACACATACAAAGTTACTTTCCATTTAAAAACATAATTCATTGGTAAATAATTTGTTTTCTATCCATTAATAACTCATGTATATCGTTTTCTCAAACATGAATTTACTCAAATTTTTTTATTAAAAATACTATCAATAAAACTGAAGTTTATTTAAAGATTAACTATTTTAATCAGTACCCAACATACAGTATTTGATTATTCATTATATATATTTATAATGATTTATAAACCATTCATTTTGGCTGTATTAGCTTATGTGTGTTTTTTAGCTTCTTATTGGTATATTATATGTAGAAGGAAACAAAACAAATTAATATCATGCAATACAAATTCATGATAAGTATAATATATTATGGTGGTTGAGTTCAACAAATCATGTTTATCCTCCTTTGTCAATCCCTCTGGCTTGAGGATGGTAAACATGGTTTACTGACATCAATCACAATAATTTATTTATTTTTTATTTATTTATTTATTTTATTTTCATGCTCCAATGAAAATAAAATAAATATTTTATTTTCATTGGAAATAAAATATTCTCCAGGTACTAGACCCAATTACATTGAGGCAGTTCATACATTTATACATTATTCTTTCTTGTGGGAGGTTTACAGCATAATCACCCAACTAAACCTATGTCTATATAAAGTCTTATCACTAGGCAACAAATATAAATTCTAACAATTAATCAAAACAAACAACGATATAAATATAATAAATAGTACGATGAGAAAACAATATAAAGATAATATTTTGTACTTTTATCATAGAACAATAACTGTTGTTCTGGTTTGTGATTAGAGAATATTTTGAATGGCTCCTTGTAAGTCGGTAGGTTTTTTTTACAAAACTGGAACAGACAGGACTGTAGTGCTGGACGTTTGGTTCAAGCATGCACATGAATGGATTTCCCACTCCAACACCAGTTGTACACTCATGTTAATAAATCAACATGTCACATATAACAAATGAGCTTTTTTTGCTTTCTTCTAAAAATATGTTTTCATTATTTAATGACTACTTACATTTTTCTTGTGACACATAACGAAATAAATTATTGTAGAGCGGCAATATATAAAAAGCACTATTACTTTTAATTATTGTTATGACTATATTAATCTTATTCCAGTGTTTTATCTTTATAGTTACCTATGTAAACTATGTTGACATATCCACACAAGCACCATCCAGCAAACTATGTATAAGCTGCCAACTAAATCATATCTAAGGCTAAATTTTGAACAGACTGTAGAAAATAGAAATTGGAGAATCATGGTGGGGGATGGGATATTCACTATCTCACTTGCACTAACTCTCATACACACTTAGCACCATGGTCTGGTCTGTATCTGCATATTAATAATGTACACTATCAGTATGAATTCTTGTATTGTGAGTAAATGAGATAATGAATGGAGT
>JAQJVL010008248.1:0-5000 GCA_035578905.1 Stictocephala bisonia
ATCCCAAAAAATTTTCATCTACAAAAATGGTTTTAAAGTTTTTGTTTGGCGAAAAAACGACAAAAATATTATAGAAAAAATTATTTAAAATAACTGAAATATGGCAAAAGTACATCTGAAAAATGTTTTAAGTTTTTTTTCCTTTTAGGTATAAAACTTGATTTACAAAGAATAAATAAAGTTTATTCCCTGTTCGTCCTGGGTCGGAAATTACAGTAACATGATGACAGGGCTATTTACTACCAACCCTTTGTGTATTACTGGCCGGGACGGCAACAAAGAGGCCGAGCAAACAAGACATTATTGCCTATTGCATGCTAATGAGACCATTTAGGTCTGAGAGCGTGTTCTTCCTGGAATGGAAATTACAAAACGTGTTGATAATGTTATTCACTACCAACCCCTTTATATTACTATCCACGAGGCTAACTAAACTTTGCATTATGGTTTTAAGTTAATCATACACTCCAATTGTAAATTATTAAAATACATTTATGAATTGTATAATATATCATTCAAAAACTCCCGACATTCAATTTTGTTACATGTTTGAACATAAATACCTGTTGGGAAATAACTGACGACAGCTGGAAGTAGACGAATAAACTGCTAAATTTTCACTCAAATATTTTCAAAACTATTAAATTCCACTTATTATATAGTTTTCTATCTAATTCACCCCACAACATTAATCATTACTGACAAATACGAGAGCAAGTTTGGTTCTCTGATATCTTTTAAAGCCACTTGAACGTCGTAAGCTGCTCCCATATAGGCAATAAAAATTAGTAATAAGCCTTTAACCCAAATACATACTCGAAATGGAGTGAAGTGTTACAATTTGATTTGCCCTTTCAGTATCATTCTATTTGTCAGTGCTTGTTGCTCGCTCAGTTCATTTGTAACTGAAGTAAGATTTTTCAAACTACAAGATAGGTTAATTTATCTTCAATCCACTTCCTGGTGTTGTCTAAAAGCCAAACTTCTCTTTCGATCTCTTACCACCATTTCTTCTAAATTCCGATAAAGCTGATTTTCGAAGTTAAAAGTAGACATACATGTCTTTACGTGTACCTATCACATCACTCATATGCAGTATTATACAGTAGATAGTTTAACAAGGGACCCGTTTGTTATTTATAAGAGTCTTACAAACAGTTTAGGTAAACCCTCTCAAAAGGGAAAACGAGAATTAAAAAATGACAGATTGTTTGTCAAATAACACGTATTTTTTCTCACTGTAGTGTTTCAATGGTTCCGTTTCAAGAAAGTGATAACACTAATAAAAGGGCCTTTACAAGTTCATTTGCATTAATTTGCAGATTCGAAGTACATTCTAAGTAGTAGTGCTGATGTTTTAGCTATATTGAACCAATAAAATCAACAACAATCACCCGCTAAAAACAAATATTTCCGAAGAAAATTTAAATCTACAATAAACCATGATTACAAATTGTATGTATGGACAATTGTGTTGGGTGGCACTGTAATTTTGTGGATGGGTGGGAGGATCATTTCCACCGCAAGTGTATTGAGGTTATGGGAGGGGGAAGTAATAATATTTTGACATTTTCTAACAATAAATTCCATTAGTAATATGTTTTATTATACAGTTGATATGAATCTACCATTACATATATAATAGTAATATCCAGTAAATATTGAAAAAACACAATTGTTTTATTTCCAATGTAGTTTTAGTCTGTTTGAAATTGTTATTTCCAGATGATTTTGAAGTATTTGTAATATTGAGACAATGTTTGTCAGTAATTCAACCCAGCTTTGAATATATTTGTTGTTGAATAAGTGTTTCTTATAAATTTTTACAAGTGAGTCCACTAATACCCAATCCCAGGCAATTAGCATAAAAAACATATTTAATATTTTAAAACCTTACATTTTAGCAGAATAATTTATAAACACTAAAAAGTCCCCAAGGAAGAGCCATGAGGAATTCCAAACTTAATTTCTTCGTGCAACGAGTAAATATTTTGTAGCACTCATACTCTATTTGTCAATTAAGACACCTCTGTTGGACCTTCAAATCCATATTTACTTAGTTTAGATGGTACAATATTACTGTATCAAACTGTTTAGTGAGAGGTAAATAAATTATCTCTTTTTAATTTTATCTAGTTTCTTAAAAAAAAGTAGAATGCTGTTTTTAAAAGCGAAAATATCAGTTTTAAAAACTAAAAAATTAAAAAGGTTTTTGCTTCTCAAAATAATTTGTATATTTGTCTTTATAATAACACTTCAAATACTTTTGAAAGAGCTGGCACGATGGCAATCGGTCTAAAATTGATGCATTATAATTTAGCACCTTTGTGTATCACTATTACTTTAATTATTCCGAATGTATTATATAAATATTCTGACCAATACAAATGGTAAACAGTCAATTTAGTATTTCAAATAAATTAAATTTACAATTCTTCTTCTCTCAATGCCGATCGTGTTTCAGAATGGAGCTAGAAGATCTGTACAAGAGGTACTGTGTGCGACTCAAACATGCCCTGTTCGTGTCCAGCCTCAGTGTGGCTGCTGTCAGTTGTGCAGGACTCACCATTCTCTTGACCTTCTACTACTTCTCCTTTGTAAGTTGTGAATACCATTCGTCTCCGCTTATATAAATGAATAAGACAATCATAGAGGATGGAGATATAAAAATATAACACGTATTAAAACCAATAATAGTATTTAAGTTACTCCATCTAGAAAAAATGGTTGCCGTTCACATCACTGATCTACACACAAACTGAAATGAAAGTTTTATAATGTAATAGCTTACCTCATGTCACTAAATTTACATAAATTAAATGTGGGCGAATTTAAAATGCAGTAGGTTTATTTATATGTTACAGCACTGACAACTTACATTTTTTACTGTTTGTATTATGACATTTAATAATTCTGAAAAATATGGAATACAGGTGTCCCTCCCGAATCAATTCCCGAATACACAAAATTAATCTCCAGAAATACTGCTGTTTGAGACAAATTTCAGAAAATATTATGTAATAGAGGAGTTTTATGTATAATATTTCCTCTCTTAAACACGGACAAGATATCAATTTCCACCTACGATAAATTGTAAGTGACTATTTTAGTTTAAAAAGCTACACATCACTTAGTTTTTAAAAAAATGTTATATTTCGGCTTACAATCTAAAGCCATTCTCAAACATTAGAATGGCTTTAGATTGTAAGCCGAAATATAACATTTTTTTAAAAACTAAGTGATGTGTAGCTTTTTAAACTAAAATAGTCACTTACAATTTATCACATTAGACAAATGTTTGAGAATGGCTTTAGATTGTAAGCCGAAATATAACATTTTTTAAAAAACTAAGTGATGTGTAGCTTTTTAAACTAAAATAGTAATGAACACCATCACGAAAAAAACATACCGTCAAAAATTGTAAGTGAGTCATGTTAATTTATATAAGGTTAGGTTAGGTTAGGTTAGTTTAAGTTAGAATAGGGTAGTTACCTACTATTCCAGTGGGGACATGTTATCCGTCAATACTAGGTAGGTACCTTAAACAACCTAACCTAACCTAACCTAAACTAACACATTTTTGTTGTTGAATATCTCGCTTATTTGTTGAAGTACAAAATCGATGTCGTATTCGTATTAGTAGGAAATATTAATGTTAAACCTTTTTTTTATATATAAGTCAGAACTTCCGGGACAAACAGCATATGTATTCCTGTTTCTGGGGTTAATATTGATTTTTTTTCAATTCATGAAAATCATGTAAGATCTCTATATTCTACGAGTATGTACACAAATATTTCGTCACATTTATTAGTTGGTGTAGTTTTCAATTGAAGAGTACAGAATATACGTATGAATATTCTGTAATGGATGATGACGTGTGAATGTTTCGTTCGTTAATGGTCAACAGTAATATGTATTTCAAAAAGCTTTTATTGGTATCCATTGTGGCGGTAGGGATAACGCAGTTAGCCCCAGGCATTGTACTACTCAGCTCAATAACAATGGGCCGGTTTTCCCCATCCCTACTGGATCTGGAGAGCGTTAGTTAACTATTGTTGTGTTCTTGTCCTGTTGGACAACGATGTTTGTGTACTCCGGCTATAGAGCTGTCGCCCAACTTCGGTGGTTTGGTCTTTATCAACGTCGTCAACAAAACAAAAACTATATCACACTTTCAGTTTGCGATTACGTGGGTTTCGTGACGGAAAGTAAATTCACTTGCAGGTTTGTCAGTTAGCATTTGTATCTGGACTGGACATTGAGCAGTCCATTGTACCCTACGTGTTATATTTTGTGCGTGTAGGGGTTCCAGCAGCAGAGAGGAATCTTCCCACCACTGAGCCGCCTTGCTTCACAGGCATGACTAACTTCCGCCTTCATCTGTTCAATAAGAGTTTTCTAATATAACAGGATTTAGCATAGGAAAAATTATAAAAGAGTGCGTTAAATTTGTAACTAACTACTGATGCTATGGGAATGTCAGCATTCCCAAGTAAAAAGACTACTTCTAATATACATTTCCATTTAATACTCGCCCACACCTTGACGATCGAATGGAACTGATGTGTTCTCCCGCAGATAGTAGGTCTCCTCTATACATGGCGGAAAAGTGGTTGGAAACAGCCATTTACATTTTATCGTCTCTCTTCGCTTCGTCAGCTTGTTAAAGACTACTTGTGCAAGTTTTACGACTCACTCAACATTTTACTGGGAATTTAACACTGTATTTTTACTCTACCGGTTTGAAATACTGAACGATGAATATGCATTGTTTATATATATATATATATATATATATATATATATATATATATATATATATATATATATACACAAAAGCCAGTAATGATTAACTGTTTACATTTTCTCAAAAACTATAAGACTTTGGACCATCAAACTTGAAAAAAAGTATTATTTATAGGCTCTAGGTGTGTACTAAGAAAGTATCTCAAACACCTAAGTTAAGGCAGTTAATAAATACCTCGATACCAGCCATT
>JAQJVL010008248.1:10000-20532 GCA_035578905.1 Stictocephala bisonia
CCCGCTACCCTTCCTCTACAGTTTCCGGGGATAAAAAATTTCGGGTCCTCAGGCCCATTTGTGTTCTTTTTTTTTCCCCGGCGGTTTGGAGCGGGGGGTTTTGATGTGGATTTTTAATTTAAAAAAAAGAAAAAAGGAAAAAAAAAAAACCAGTGAAAATAATAAGAAAAAAAGTAAAAAAAATCCCCCCCCCCTTAAACCCCCCTTTTTGGGGCCAACCCAAAAAAAAAAATTTTTTAAAAACCCCATAAAAAAAAAAAAAAAACAAAATCCCCCAAAAAAAATTTTTTTAAAAAAAAATTTTTAAAAAAAAAAAAATTTTTTTAAAATTTTTTTAAAAATTTAAAATTTTGAAACCTTTTTAAAATTTTTAAATTTTTTTCCCAGGAAATTTGACTTCAAAAAAAACCCAAAAATTTATTTTTTTTTAATTTTACAAAAATTTTTCTTAAATTGGGTCAAGGGTATTTTTAAAAAACCCTTACCTTTACCCTTTAAAAATTTAAAAAAAACCCCTTTAAAAAACCAAAAGGGTTTAAAAGTTTCTTTTCCCAAAATTTTAAAAAATTCGGGGGCCCCCCATTAACCTTATCCCGGGCCCCCGGTGGAATCAAGGGATGGGGCCCAAAATTTTCCCGGGTTTTTAATTTGGGGTGGAAAAACCAAAAAATTTTTAAAATTTTCCCTTAAACTTTTAGTTGGGGCCTTTTAAATTTTTCTTATTTTTGGGGGTGCTCAGGCTGGGGCTGCGGGATAGGCCTTTGTATTTTTAAAATTTTGTTAATTTTGGTATTTTTTGATTTTTGGGTTTTCTTGAAATTTTTTTTGTGTGTTTTTTTAGAAAAAAAAACCAATTAAATTAATTTCCCTCCCCTTTTTAAAATTTGTCCCCTTGTGTTTAGCGGGTAAAAAAAAAAAAGGAAAATTTTAAAAAAACCCTCACCCTTCCCAAAATTTTAGGACCCCCCCCAATCTGCCACCCTTTTATCCCATCGCTCGACTTTTTTTGGACCCCTCCCCCCCCCCGGTTGGCCCCCTTTTTTCCACCCTTTGGGTTGGTGGGGGGGGATGGGTCTCAATTGGTAGCAGAGCGTGGTTGCCTAAAAAAAAAAAAAAAAAAAAAAAAAAAAAAAAAAAAAAAAAAAAAAATAAATAAAAAATAAAAAAAAACTCTTGTTTGTGGACGGTGGGTGTTTGCCAGTTAGTAGGCCATGGTTGGCCGACCTACCGTCAAAGGTGTCTTGGTAATACGTAGAAAAAAAAAAAAAAAAAAGAAACAAATAAATATTTATTTAAAAAAAAAAAACAATTAGAAAACCCAAATAAATAATTTAACTTATAATAAAAAAAAAAAAAGAAAAAAAAAAAAAAAAAAAAAACTTAGGCAATCCGCTTGGTTACTTTGTTGAATGGGTTTCATGGGTGGATTGGAGTGGTCGGCAGTGGCTCGGTAGGCTGAGGGTTTAGTTTCGTCTTGGACCCTGGAGTTGTCGTTTTTTGTGTATTGTTGAGAATTTTGTTTTGCGAGATGGCCCTATCTGCAGAATGTTGCGCTCCTGGTCAAGGAGGAGTTGATTTTCGAATTGAGGTCGCGGGGGGTGTGACTCCGGAAGGGGATGTTTTGAATCTCCGGAGGTTGCTGCGGGAGCAGTTGTCCGCGGGTACGGCGGTGGATTGGTCTGACCTGCTGGAGGTTGGTGATGAGTTGGGAATTTGTAAACGGAAGGTGGAAGATTGGGAAGGGGTGTTAGAGGATTTGCAGTTTGAACCTCCAGTGGGTCGTGGACCGGGCCTGCCGCCTTGCACGTTTGGGGCATCTGCTTGCCCGTTTAAGGCTGGTCAAACCGGGCACCGGGGTTGGAACCATCTGGAAGGGCGTGGATCTTGGAGAGTGTATCTAGGCTTGAGGAGATTTTTCAGGCACTCTCCGGTTCCACGACTCCTACGGGTCTGGGTCAGCGGCCTACTTTCGCGCTTTCGCCTAATGTGTCCGAGGCCGCAGGCTGAGACAACGGCTCTCACTGTGCCTGAGGTTCCTTCTGAGCCTGCAGGCGTTTCCGTTGAGGTTGCTTGTGGTTCGGCTCCAGCTGCCGTTCCTACTGCTTCTTTGGGTTCACCTGCTCTTTCTGCAGCTGAGCTACCACAAGCTGCCTAACCCTCTCACGCCCATGATCCAGAATCTCCTGTGATCGATGGGATGGATCCTGAGGAGCTTCTTAAGTTTCTGGTGGCCTTTCTCAGACTTAGTGAGATGCCCGGCATGCAGGCTGGGGACTTGCTTCGTCTGGTGTTCCCTTATTGCAGAGGTCCCGTTGGGGAGTTGCTGAGTTCTGTCTTGGCCAGTGATGCCTCGGTGGACTCGTTCCATCGAGAGTTACTTTCGTCATTTCTTCCCCTTCGACTCAGGGAGAGGATGGTCATGGACAGATTTTATCGGTCGCAGGGTAGGGGCGAGTCTCTGGCAGCCTATGTCTCTTCAGTCAAGGAAGCTCGTCAAGCGTTGCGCCTCACCCTTTCTGAAGCTGACACCGTTCGTGTCATCCTGGATGGCATTTCTCCCGAAGAACGGTGCAGATTGGTTTTTGCTGGTGTTCTCTTCGACCTTTTCGGGAGCTGCATCAGCTGTGCATTGTTTCGCGCAGCGTGCAGTTCTCAGACCAGCAAGGGAGGGATTCTGGAGAGTCATCGTGCTCTCCCCACCCGTCGACCGTCCTATGTCTGTAGGTGTGAGTCAGCCAGTGGAGGGTTCGTGGTTCTCGGACTCCTGTTGTGTGTTTTGCTTGTGGCCAACCTGGTCACATTCGACGTGACTGTCCACGTGCTCGAGGTCGTGGGGCGGGAAACGCTCAGCGCGGGGGGTTGCCTCCACAGTAGCTCCCCGCGTTGTTGCGACTGACCGTGGCCATTTGCCTTTGACACGTGCCCATAGCAGGAGTGTCGGGGATTTTTCGGGCCTTGCTGGCATGGCTTCCCTGGGACTTAGTGCGGTCACCTCGGTGTGTCCTGGCGTTTTTGTTTCTTTTGGTGGTACGGTGTGTCGAGCCCTTCTTGATTCTGGTTCGGCATGCAGTATCATCAGCCTTTCTCTTTTTGAGTCCCTTGACGCCTTAGGACTTGTCAGGCACACCGAGCCTTCTTCTGTTACTTGCTGGACGGCATCCCAAACTCCTCTACCCATACTTCTAAAGGCGTCATTACATTTTAAAATTGAAGGATTTTCCTGGAGGTGGGGTTTTCTTGTTGCCAAGGACCTGGCGGTTTCTTGTATCCTAGGGGCAGACTTTATTTCTAAGAGTGGTATGGTGCTTGACCTCCAGAAGCGCCAGATATTTTTCAAGTTTAATCGGCGAGTTTTGGTGCCTCTAGTAGGGGATTCTGACTGCCCTCCTGCAGTCAGAGAGGTGGGTTGTGAGCCCGAACAACCCAAGGTGGATCCGGTTGGTCATCTCCCCCCTGAGCAGGCGGAGGCCATTAGGAGGCTGTGTTTGCGGTTTCCTGATGTGCTTACGCCGGAGCTTGGGGTCACTTCTCTTCTGGAGTATGAGATCCACCTCACCGATTCTCAGCCAGTTAGAAGTCATCCGTACAAACTTGCTCCCCCAAAGATGGAGGTTATGAGGGCTATGATTGAAGATCTTCTGAGCAAGGGTGTGATTGAACCGTCTCGTTCTGCTTATGCCAGTCCAGCTTTTCTTGTACCCAAGCCTAATGGTAAGTCTAGGCTTGTGATGGATTATCGGAGGCTCAACGCTAAGGTCGCTATTGACTCGGTACCTCTGCCTGATTTGCATTCTGCGTTTGATTGGTTCGGTAAGGCTAAGTTTTTCAGTGTGTTTGATTTGAACCAGGCCTACCATCAGATTCCATTGAAGAAGGAATCACGGCCTATGACTAGCTTCTGTGTTCCCTGGAATCTTTACCAGTTCACTAGGGTTCCTATGGGTCTTGCTGTGGGTGCCCAGACTCTTACTCGTCTGCTTGATTCCATCTTCCATGATGTGAAGTTCAAGTTTGTTTTCAATTACCTGGACGATCTTCTTGTCTACAGTGAGACTTTCGGGGAACACATGCAACATCTGGAGGAAGTTCTTAGTCGCCTTAAGTCAGCTGGCCTTACCGTCAATCCAGAGAAAGTCACTTTTGCTCGTCCTGAGATTTCTTTTCTGGACCCAGAATCTTTTCTGACCATCTTATATCTTCTCGAGGCGTCTGCATTGATCCTGCGAGGACCCAGGGCATTCGGGATTTTCCTCCTCCCAGAGATGCCAAGGGGATTGCCCGTTTTGTGGGGATGGTGAATTTTTACCGTCGCTTCATCCCTAACGTGGCCGAGCTTGCTGCCCCGTTGAACGAGCTGCGAAAGAAAGGTGTCCCTTTTGTGTGGGGCCAAGCTCAGCAGACTGCCTTTGATGCTCTCAAGGAGGCTATCATGCAACCTCCTGTCCTGCGGATGCCTGATTTTAGTAGAGAATTTATTCTTCAGACTGATGCCTCCTCCTCCGCCATTGCTGCTGTTCTTTCTCAGGAGTTTGATGGGGTCAGGCAGCCCATCGCTTTTGCTTCGAGGACGTTGTCTCACCAGGAAAGGAAAGCTTCTTCCATCTATGAGTTAGAGTGCCTGGCTGTTGTCTTTGGTACGGACAAGTTTCGGCGTTTCTTGGAACACGCTGAGTTCTTGCTGGAGACAGACAATCAGGCACTGTCTTGGCTTCTTGCCCATCCCAGACAGCTCGGGAAAATTGGTCGCTGGGTGGTCAAAATTTCTGCCTTTAAGTTCCGAGTTCAACATCTTAGGGGTACCCAGAATGTCATCGCGGATGCTCTTTCCCGCATGTACCACGAACCCAGTGATCCACCGGCTGAGGCTGTTGCTCAGTGTGGTGCTGTTCTTCTGGATTTTCCTCTGGCTTTTGACGACCTACTGTCCCATCAGCAGAAAGATCCTGAGCTGTCAGTCATCTTAGGTGAGCTTCAAGAGGGAGGTGCCCACCCTCCCTATTTTCTGTCCAAAGGGGTACTCTGTTGCCGTCCTCGACAGAGGGGTGAACCCCGTGTAGTGCTGCCTAGTCATCTAGTACCGATGGTCTTTCAATATTATCACTCTTCTCTTGTGGGCGGTCATCTTGGCATTCATAAGACCATCGCTAAGATTCGTAGGTACTTCATCTGGAAGGGCATGGACCGGGATGTTGCTGGCAGAGTGCGGGCTTGTCACCTGTGCTCTCTCAGCAAGCCTAGTCAGAATGCAAGGTTAGGGTTGTTATCTTCTGAGGTGGCCGAGCGTCCTTTTGAGAAGGTGTTCATCGACTACGTGGGTCCTTTTCCCCGTAGCAAGTCAGGTAGCTCCTACCTACTTGTTTGTGTGGATGCTTTCTCGAAGTTCGTTTGGCTTTTCCCACTTCGGAGTGCTACGGCTAAGCTCACCATCCGTGCTCTCCAGTCCCAACTCTTCCAGCACTTTGGTGTGCCTTCCACTCTTGTGTCCGACAACGGTAGCCAGTTTACCTCACATGAGTTTCGTAGGTTCTGTTTTGGCAATGGTATCAGGCATGTGACTACCTCTCCGTATTACCCACAGCCTTCTCATGCAGAGCGGTTCAACCGCAATCTTCGGTCTGCCCTTATTACTTTCCATGCTGAGAAGCAGAACACCTGGGATGAGAGTCTCTCTTGGCTCCAGCTTGCGTTTAATTCTTCCAAGCATGAGAGTCACAATGCCACTCCCTTCGAAATTCTACATGGCTACCCTCCTAACAATCCTTTGTCCAACTTGTGGAGGTTAGAGGATCTTCTACCTACGCCAGGTGCCACTGACGTAGTGTCCACGTGGCGGGCTGCTCGGCGCAACCTGCTACGTGCTAGAGAGAGAGTGAGGAGAAGGTATGATAAGGGTCGTACTCCTAACCCTTTTCAGGTTGGAGATCTGGTTCTTTGTCAGGCTCACCCGGTCAGTTCGGCCGCGGAACGAAGAGCTGCAAAGTTGTGCTATCGGTGGTCTGGTCCCCACCGCATCGACAGGTTTTTGTCACCGGTGACTGCTCTGCTGGTTGATCCCCAGTCAGGCAGGGTGTTTAGGAAAGCCCATGTGTCCCAGCTTAAGGCTTTCCGGGGAACGGTTGGTCCAGGAGTTGGTGTTCCTGGGGGTTTCTTGGGGCAAAGAGATTGATCACCTCTGCGCCCTGGGTGGCTGTTCTGAGAGAGTCTTTTTCTCTCTCTTTTTTTCTTGTCGGGCCCGACAGTCAGGGTAGTTCGCTCCCTGTTCGAGGGGTTTCCCCTCGTAGTTTCTCTTGGACGTCCTTGGAACACCACTCTTCGGAGGTCTTCGTCTTCTCTTGGTTCCCTGAGGTACCGAGTGTTCTCCCCTGCCTGGGTGTGTTGAGGTTTGCAGAGGGAGGTTGTACCGGGTCTTGGACCGGTACAGTTTCGTTTTTTTCGTCATTGTCTGCAAGGCTGCCTGAGATTCGCTTTTGCCTTGCGTTTTGCGTACTTTGGTAGCCGTTGGCCCAGTTCCGTTTCGTTCCGTGTTCCTGCAGCTTCGGTCAGGTTGGCCTGTCTTCAGTTGTCTTGTGCTGCCTGCAGAATCTCGTCATGATCGGCTAAGGCATACTAAAACGTAAGTGTTCATTTTGTAAGTTTTAATATCTAATCACCCTTTTGGTGAAAATACTTTTGTTTAAATAATATTAATCGTTCTTACTTGTGTTTGCAGAGTTTTGTTAAATTTATATTCTTTGTCTAGATGTTTTAACCTAGGTTCGAGCCATGTGCTCATTGTTACCTTTTTGACTTTAATTGCTTTATTATCTCTGGTTTCATATTTAATAGTAGTTCTGTATAATGTTTTGCTGAGCCTTTTTAAGTTGCAGTTACCGATTTACCATCTTTTGTTCATGGACAATAACCTAGCCTATCTTTAGTTTGATTTTCATGTTATGACAGATTGCTCATGTTTCAATAGCCTAGTTCTCAGTTTGTCATTTTTAGTTCCATATTCGTAATTAATTCTTTTATAATTTGTTAATTTGTAATTTGTCTTAAATCTGTTTTCCAACATAATTTTTCATAGCCTAAAGTTAATCTCTCCCTCCAATCATGTATAAGTTTGTCTCTTCAGGTTAAGTTTTGTTAAATCAGGCACCCTTATATTTTTAGTTGTTATGTGTAATATTTTGTTGTGATGGCTGGACTGTATTTGATGTGCTGTGTGTTGTGCCTTACAGTCCAGGGTCCTCGAGTGGGACTTTCAGCCCTCAGCCTGCCGTCCGGGGGAATTTCGATCTTCTGCACTGCTCGCCTGGCCTGAGGACCATGCTGGAGCCTGGTTTCGCCCGCTACCCTCTCTACAGCTCTGGGTATATAATTCTTCAGTCCTCAGGTCAGTGTGTTCTTTTTTGTTCCCGGCGGCTGAGCTGGGGGTTTTGATGTGGATTTTTAATTTATAAAAAGAAAAACAGAAAAGAAAAGGGCAGTGAAATATAAGAAAAAAGAAGAAAAAAAAATCTGTGGAACTTTATGTGGCCTAGGCCTAAAACCCAGAAAAGTGATTTTTGCAACACAGCCATGGGGACTTAATTTTTTTTTATTAAAGAGGGAAAAACTTTTAAAATACCCAAAGATTTTTTTTTTGATGTTAATATTTATTTATATCTATATTTATTGTTATTTAGTTTACTTAGTATTTGTTGTTATATCTTTTTAGATTTTATAGTTGTTAGGTCCCTATGGTTAAGTTATGTTATCGTTGATTATTATGTTTAGGCCTAGTGATTTAGTTATTTATTTATTTATTTCGTGTTTTGGTATTATTGATGTCAGGGGATAATAGTGGTCTTGAAGTGACTTTTTACTACGGTACCGTGTTATGTTTTCTTTTAAATTATTTAATTTTTAAACTTTCACCAAAAGGGGATTATTGTTCTTTTGCTTAACTTTTAATTCGGAGCTGCCCAGGGATTCCGGCTTACTCCCTGGCCCGGTGGAATCAAGGGATGCGGGCCAAATTGCCGGTGTAATTGGTGATACCAAAAATTTTATAATTTTCTTCACTTTTAGTTGGGGCCTATTAAATTTTTCTTACGTTTTGGGGTGTCTCAGGCTAGGCTGCAGATAGGCCATGTAGTTGTTAATTTGTTAATTTTGGTATTTGTTGAGTTTGTTGTTCTTGTAGCTTTTGTGTGTTTTGTTATTTATTTAATTACGAATTAATATTGTGGCCTTCTGCCTATTTTATATTGTGGCCTTCTGCCGTTTTGTTTTATTGTTTTTTTTCCTTGGTAATAAAAAGTAGTTTTGCTCAGCTGCCGAGTTTTATTTTGGACCCTCCAACTGCCACCCGTGATCCCATCGCTCGACTTGTTTTGAGCCATCCCCCCGGTTGGCACGCTTTCCAGCTTTGGTGGGGGGGGATGGGTCTCAATACAATAAGAAAAGGACTGGGCCAATGATAGATCCCTGTGGGACACCATGCTCAACAGTCATACTTTTTGAAAGAAATGTGTTTATTTCCACTTGTTGTGAGTGGTTGTGAAGATATGATTTCAGCCATGAGAGTGGAATTCCCCGTATGCCACTATTGTGTAATTTTGAAATTAGAATTTTGTGATTTACACAGTCGAATGCTTTGGACAAGTCCAAGAAAACACTAAGACTAGATTCTCTTCTGTCCAGTGCTTCCATGACCGTATCAACTAGTTTAGTTACAGCCTCAATCGTGCTTTTCCCCTCTCTAAAACCAAATTGTTCATTATTGAGGATTTCAAATTGATCAATAAATGAAATAAGTCTATGTAGAAACAATTTTTCAAAAACCTTACTAAAAATTGGGAGAATTGATACGGGTCTATAATTATTTACAGAATTTGTTTTTCCTTTTTTTAAAATAGGGATAACCTTAGCTTTTTTCATCAGGCTTGGAAAATAACCAGAAATAACCAGATTCAAATGACAGGTTAACTAGTTTGGTTAATGGGTTCAGTAGATTATGAAAACACTATTTAAGGAGCCATGTGTGTGCGTGCGTGCGTGCGTGCGTGCGTGCGTGCGTGCGTGCGTGCGTGCGTGCGTGCGTGCGTGCGTGCGTGCGTGTGTGTGTGTGTGTGTGTGTGTGTGTGTGTGTGTGTGTGTGTGTGTGTGTGTGTGTGTGTGTGTGTGTGTGTGTGTGTGTGTGTGTGTGTGTGTGTGTGTGTGTGTGTGTGTGTGTGTGTGTGTGTGTGTGTGTGTGTGTGTGTGTGTGTGTGTGTGTGTGTGTGTGTGTGTGTGTGTGTGTGTGTGTGTGTGTGTGTGTGTGTGTGTGTGTGTGTGTGTGTGTGTGTGTGTGTGTGTGTGTGTGTGTGTGTGTGTGTGTGTGTGTGTGTGTGTGTGTGTGTGTGTGTGTGTGTGTGTGTGTGTGTGTGTGTGTGTGTGTGTGTGTGTGTGTGTGTGTGTGTGTGTGTGTGTGTGTGTGTGTGTGTGTGTGTGTGTGTGTGTGTGTGTGTGTGTGTGTGTGTGTGTGTGTGTGTGTGTGTGTGTGTGTGTGTGTGTGTGTGTGTGTGTGTGTGTGTGTGTGTGTGTGTGTGTGTGTGTGTGTGTGTGTGTGTGTGTGTGTGTGTGTGTGTGTGTGTGTGTGTGTGTGTGTGTGTGTGTGTGTGTGTGTGTGTGTGTGTGTGTGTGTGTGTGTGTGTGTGTGTGTGTGTGTGTGTGTGTAATAATAATAATAATAATAATAATAATAATAATAATAATATTCTTTATAGCCATAAACACAATACATTTTTGTATAGCATGCGTCAAAATTAAGTAAAGTTAAACAAATAAATAAGGTTAAAACAAATATATATATATGTAATAGCCTACACAGGAGTCGTTGAAATATTTGATTTTTTTTTAGTGTGCAGTCATCTCCAAAACCTCCGATAAGCTATAGAAAGCTGCATTGACGAAGAAGCGCTGCAATTTCCCCTCAAACAGTCTTCCGTTGGACTCGCCTCTTATATCTTCCGGTAACGCGTTGATCAACTTGGCCCCTACTTCGGACGGCAGTGCTTCGTAAACCCGGAGCCTAAGCTGTCCGGTTCTGAGCATGTTCCTCCCCCTGGTGTTGTGATCATGCACGTCCCTTCCCCTTGTTAGTGTATATTTATTTTGACAGTATCGAACTGTTTCAAACATATAAAGGGACGGAAGTGTTAGCATGTTTAACATTTTAAAACTATTTCTGCAAGAATCTCTGAATCCCACTTTTGCAATAATTCTCACAGCCTTTTTTTGTAAAATAAAACATCTCAAAAAATTAAATCTTGCACAACCCCCCCACAACGTAATTCCATACGACAGGTGTGGATATATAAGACCGTAATAGGCCATTTTCAATAATTCGGTGTTACAAAACTGTGCCAAATGTCTAATTGCATAAATGCCAGAGGATATTTTATCACATATAGCATCTATGTGTGCATTCCACGTGAGTCCTCTGTCAAGGTGTATTCCTATAAATTTGGTCTCATTTACTTCTTCAATTTCAGTATCATTGAGTATTACTGATGGACCGCATCTTG
>JAQJVL010008249.1:0-20530 GCA_035578905.1 Stictocephala bisonia
TCAATCACCACTGTAAGTTTATGAGTGGGTGGGTGGATCATCACCAATGTAAGTGTATGAGTAGTAATGTCATTAACTACAACGTGTGAAAGTAAAGTATATAGTTTCAAAATTAATATATATTGGGAATTGTTACATAATGGCTTTCCTTAAAAGAAAAAAATTCACGTGTGTAAAGCTAGCACTACTATTATTATTTTTTGTTATTATAAATAACGTTCATATTTAGTCCCGACAAGACAAAAGACAAGTTATGTGGACACAAATATGGTATGCTAACAAATTTGAAATAAACGTTTTAACTAATGAATATTTGTGTAAAATATATCTTTTATAGCAATATTTCCTTTTATACGTCCCTTTAAGTCTCCTTCAAGGTAAACTGTCGTTGATTATACTTACTATCGTTTATTATTATATACAAGAAATATTCATTAAAGAACATCAACAATGTTATACAAATAAAAATGAAACGAGATTGATTAATGTCGTTGTTTGTGCTGGAACGTGAGGTGTTATCGGCGTGTCCAAATCCCTTGTAGTTGATGACATATGTGACCCCAATCAGCTGAGAGCTTTGGTCCACTTTGTCATAAGTCGTCAAAACACCTCAGCTGGAGAAATAAATTAAATAACTTTAAGGTAGTTTATTTAACATTATAATGTCTGATTAAGCCTTAGAAGTAAAAATCGAGTTTTCCTTCTAATTATAGAATGGCAATAGTAATAAATAATTCTAGTAACTAGAAGTATGACTTTTAAAAGGCAAGTAAGGACTCATATAACCTACTTAAATTATAATATACGAAAACAAACAGTAAACATAAAACGCGATCTAACTGAAGCAATGTCAGAAGAATCCGAAGTTAAATGGGTTGTGCCTCAAGGATCTGTTTTAGGGCCCCTCTTATTCTTGATATATATAAATGATGTAGGGAGTATTAATAATCCAAATCAAACTATTTAATACGCTGATGATACATCTGCCATATACAGACATATAAACTTAATTTATTTAGAGATTAATGGACATTTACGAATAAATAACTTAGTTCAATATTTTAATGAAAACTTTTTGACAGTCAACGTTAATAAACCAGTTGCAGTAAATTTTACTTCAAATAATAAGTTATCTTTTAAAATTCAGATGGTAATTGATGACTTGATTATACCAAGTCAGGATTCCATTAAATTTCTAGGTTTGATATCAGACAACAATTGAAATTGGAATGAACATAAACTCTCTTTGTCTAAAACTTTCCAAAGGTATCTTTATAATTCTAAGGTTTTCTGCATTTTGCGATTACCAAGCTCTTAAAATATTATGCTTTTTTCTATTACCATTTATTTTATGGAATAGAGTTATTACCATTGTATGTGTATGGGTGGGTGGGTGGGTTAGTACCATTATACGTGTATGGGTGTGTGGCTGGTTTAGTACCATTGTACGTGTATGTGTGGGTGGGTGGGTTAGTACCATTTTATGGGTTAGGTTAGGTTAGCGTATGGGATATCGTATGTCGCCTAAGGAAGTTAAGGTTCATTGCGGCTTACTATGTACTGTTCCACTCCCACATTTCTCATGGCACAATTCTCTGGGGTAACTTATCTGGAGCTAAGTGGCACTGACCCACCCACCCTCCTATACACGTACAGTAGTACTAAATGTACGTTTAAAAAAAACGTTTAAAAAACACATAAATAAAATCTTAATATTGCAAAACAAGGCAATACGCTATATTTCTGGAGTGGGTTACAATGAGCCATGTCGACAACTATTTAAAGAACTAAAAGTTATGACAGTACCGTGCATATTGTGTACAAACTAATGCTGCATATGGCTACTTCATACAATTCTACACACAAAGATTACCACAATTACAATACTCGTGCTGCTAATAATATTGTTATTAAAAAATACCATCCAGGTCTAATGCATTGGCAACAAACAATTAGGACCAAAATTATGGAATAAACTGCAAATTAATTTCAGATCACTGCCATTTAAGGATTTCAAGAGCAGGTTAAGCTTATTCCTCTTGGATAACCCACTGTATGTATGTCGGCACTGGTGGCGCAGTGCTGTAACCCAGCTACATGGGGACAAAGTGTTTGGGAGATTGTAGGCGATAGGTTGGATGCTCGGTCCTCTTAATACCGACATGGCGTCCGCTTGGTGGTTGCTATCGGCGTGGACACTACTAGAGAAGTCTGGGGTGTCCATTTTGGGTGGTAATCATTGTGCGGATGTTGTGTGGGGGAGATAACTGAGCATCAGGCTTGTCAATTAGCTGAAAATCAGACCAGCACTACGTGGTTCGGATTCCACGTAAAGCTGTAGGTCCCTTAGTTGCCCTGGCTGTTGGGATATTAATAAATTGCCCTTTCTGAGGAACAGTTGAACTCAGTTAGTAACCAGACTACACTCATCTACACTCATCCTACACTCATAAAACCATTCATATTCGCCTTAAAATACGCACAACGTTGTGTCGGCGTCTCATATGTAAGAATGTAAGAATGTAAGAATATGATGTAAGTGAATTTTTCAGTGTTATCCATAAATTAAATGTTAGGTAGATTAATCTCTTGTATTTCTGCCTTTTCTGTGATTTTGTAATGACGAACAGGAGGATTAATTGTATACCAACTTGTACACTACAATCTTTCCCAAAATAAAGAGCATTATTGAGTCCAACCCTTGTACATCAAAACGGTGCATTCGTAACACTGAAATGACTGGAACATTAAAATTTTATCCTCGAATTAACCAGTAGACATAACATTAAGTATTGACTCAATAGGTCTTTTAAGTAAACTGTAAACACTAGATTACCCTCTTGAGACAAACGTTATTCACTCCTCATAAACAGGCTCGTTTCATGTTTCCTGGGTCACAAGGAAATTTCCTTTAGGCACCTGAATAATGGACTGCCACTAGGCTCTTTTCTCACTGTTCTCTTATTCACTACCAACATTCCCACCACTCAGTCTAGACAGTTAATATATACTGATGATATTTCTTTCATGCCTCAACACGAATACATACAAAAAAACAGACTTACACTTACACTAGCCATCCCTTATTTTGTAACCTGGAAGATAAACTCAATCCGACAACGACAGAAGTAACCTGTTTTCATCGTAGACTAGACTATCTATGTGATTAAACTGCTTTTTTAAATGATATTAGGCTGAAAGGCAATGAGCATCTGTAATAATCGGAAGTTAGACTAGATCGATCTATTTGCTTTAAAAGCCACCCACAGAAAACTGCAGCTCAAGTGAGATTCAGATATAACATTGTGCAGGGATACTTACGTCTATAAAACCATCTCTTCAACTTGCTTTCGAGTTAATCGAAAAGTTTTGTCAGAAACCAACTTGCAATAGTTTGTCTCGATACACGTTTCTAGTATGAGACCCTATCACCTTCATCGGCGGAATGGTCGGACATTCTTCGTAAAAAATGGACTATGTTGTGTCACTTTCACATGCGTGTGAGAAGATGCAACTGCATGTTGCTGGAAATTTAAGTGGGAAATGGACTATGTTGTGTTACTTTCACATGCGTGTGAGAAGATGCAACTGCATGTTGCTGGAAATATAATGGAAAATGGTACGTTATCACTCCTTTGATTTCGAAGTTATGGATTTCAAACTATTTGAACTATTAAACTATGGATCAAAATGTTATTCCATTCTTTTTGGGAGGGATTAGGTGGTCTTCATCAAATCAGAGTAGCAGTTAGTTTATGTTTATTAATTAAATCAAAACCAGAATTTAGTTATGTGAACGGAGATAAATATTTAAACGCTAAGACACATGTGAGTAGTGAATATGTACGGGTTCTGCACCAGTAGTAGTTATTTTATACGGGTTTTAGACTCACTTTTTTTGGGTTTTCCAAGATGGCGGCGGTCACGTGACCGGATCCAAGATGGCGGCGCAGTGTTGCCAACCCACCGTGGGAATTTTCAAAATACTGCACAGAGAACGGCGTCCGAAATATAACTTACAAGAATAATTACTGATATCGAGGAGCAAAGTGAAGACACGTCTGATCAGTATGAGTGCAAGAGCAGAAGTGAGAAAGATTGAGTGTGTTGGTCGTTTATATAGGGATCGAGGGGGGAGGGGGCAATTAGGTTTGCGCCTAGACATGAAAACCAGTCTGACGTCTGGAGCCCTATACCTGAGTTTTGCAGCCGCTGTATGAGTCATGCGTCTGTCCAGACTTGAAACTCCGATTACGTCATCCTGTGTAGTACTGTTTTTCAAAATGAGAAAAAGGGACTATATACAATGTTAATTAAGTGATTATTAAAAGACATTGTGCAAGACACGAGATGTAAAGCAATGATTGTGGTAATGGAAGTGGTTTCGATAAGAAAAGTGTGCGAGAACTATTGAACTGCCAGTGCACCGAGCAGAGGCAGTTATATATGGTTTGTGAAATTATAGTGAATTAGTCCTTGAGTGTCACTATAGTACAAAGGAAGGAATTTTTGAGGACAGGAAGTGAGGTTAGGTGTAGTGGGACTGATGAGTTTTGGATAGGAAGTGAGGTAAGGGAGAGTCCACAGAATTGATAATAAAAGTAAGTGAAAATAAGTAATGTAACCTAGGTAACATGTACACGCACGCAAAGTTGGGTGAAAATAGGAAGTTGTTAGTTGATAGTTAATGAAAGAAAATGTGAAGCTTGTAGTAACGAACCGATAAAGCCTGAGTAGACCTCGTAAGTACAGTTTGATAGTCCGATTAGGCATTGGTAAGAGTGTTAAGCTAGCGTATTAAGTTTGAAGGGTGTCGGGTGTGTTTGATATGAAGTTAAGTAGATGGGAGTTAAAGGACCAAAAGGTTAACAGTGTATTAATTATAGCTGTCCCTTGATTTTTAATTAAAACGTGTATTGAGGGTTGTCTAGAGTGTTAAGTACGTACACAACCGTGATTAGATAGATAAGTATAGGTAGGATGTATGTTAAAGGAAGTCGTATATCAGTACCCGAAGTTAAGAGCGCCGCATGTTATCAGTGTATTTATAAAACATTCAAAATAAATTGAAATAGGTAGGCTAATGGTGCATGTGAGAAAGATTACTTGTAAAGTAGGGAGGCAACCAATCAGAGCGTAGCATATGGGTGCGCATGCGCGCTAGACCTGTAGCCGAGGGGTGCATCGAAGGTAGTCGTTGGAAGTACACGAAAGCATTTTATATAGTACATATGTAAATGTCTACCATCCTTTGCATTTTATATAGTATGACATGGGACTTTGGGGGAAATTTGAGAAGGGGGGGGACTTCCCTTCTGAAGGCGTCATGTTTCCGAAAGTATGCGCTTAATTTTGCCACTAGGTGTGCATTTGCACAGAGAGCAATCAACATTTGTTATAGTGTATATTGCCACAGAGTAGCAAGTCCCTGCGCATGCACCACCCACGCACCGGTGTGTTCGCTAGGTGCGCTGCGGTCGATCGGAATTGCTGTTTGGGGTGCTGCTATCGGGTTGGCATTGCCACCAAGTGCGCTGTGATCGACATTGCCGCTAGGTGCGCTGCGATTGGGTCAGCCACATAGAGTATATGACATGTTACATTTGTTATAGTGTATATATGAGTAGAGTAACAACTCGCATGGGTGCCGGACCAGCAGCTGACGCGTACGAAGGTAGCCGACGGTCGTTGGAAGTACATGAAAGCATTTTATATAGTATAACGGGGAAAAGGGTAGGAGTGTATTTATATAGTATAGTGTGGGAAATGTAAGGGAAATTTGGGAATTTGGAGGGAAATTTTGTTGGGGAAAATTCCCACGGGGGTTGGTACCACTGCTTTCGTTTCGGACGGCCATCTTGGGTCCACTTCCGGTCACTTTCGGTCCACTTCCGGTCACTTTTGGTCACTTCCGGTCCATTTCCGGTCACTTCCGGTCCACTTCCGGTCTACTTCTGGTCTACTTCCGGTCCATTTCCGGTCACTTCCGGTCTACTTCCGGTCATTTCCGGTCCATTTCCTGTCACTTCCTGTCTACTTCCGGTCCACTTCCGGTCGCCATCTTCGATCCGGTCGCCATCTTTTGTATTTTATATAGTATAAAGACACCATATTGGAAAAAAGTGCATTTTATATAGTATGATGTGGGAAATGTGAGGGAAATTTGGGAAATTTTGGGAGGGAAAATTCCCACTGTGGGTTGGCAACACTGCGCCGCCATCTTGGATCCGGTCACGTGACCGCCGCCATCTTGGAAAAACCCCAAAAAAATTGAGCCTAGAACCCGTATAAAATAACTACTACTGGTGCAGAACCCGTACATATTCACTACTCATGTGCTTTGAAATTTAGAGTGTATTTAGGCATATCGTCTGAATTTTAGTTTGTCATGTTTCCTCCTTTAAATTTGTTTGCCCGTATTAGTATTAGTTTAGCACCTTTCATCCCTCTTTTTTAGTCTTGTTACGATACTAATCAAACAACAGTATTTTGTCACACATATCATTCGTAAGTGTTTATAAATGTGTTATGCTTACATTTGCTTTCAGTTAACCTTGTTGTTCAATTAACTAAAATTTTGTATAGAAGCAAATTTCGCTAGTTACGCAATTCCTATTTTAATTATTTTTTTAAATATTTGTACTTCCGTTTGATTAGTTGAATGTTGGTTTACAGAGAAGCTATTCATTATTTTTTTTTGATTTTATATACTTAATTAGCTTTTACAGTGAATTTTAATAAATATTTACATAATATCATACAGTAAAATAGATTTTAGAAAATAGTTTTTCCACATATTAAATTTACTGAAATATAGAGAACATAAGGTCTTCATAAGAAACAAATTAGTAATATGTTATTGTTAAAATAGTTTATTTACAGGTAAATATAACATTTGTTCAAACATATAATTTTCCCTCAGGCCGATTCTATTCAATGCATCACCAAACTAAGTATGGAAGGAGTTGTATTTTCTTCAATTAATTATCAATATACACAATATATAGTTCTATAACATAAAATAATAATATGGTACAAATTATATCGTATTATACTTGTCTGTAATTTTATTTTTTATACGAAGAAAAATGTAAGCAAAGTGAGTGTTTAAGAATTTTATATATATATATATATATATATATATATATATATATTAGTGCTAAAATGAACTAAAATTTCACAATACTTATGCCTTATGGCTGTGACGTTCCTTTATTTAAAATTGTACTAACCACGTTCCAAAAATAAATTGTTACATAAAAATAGGCTGTCCTATCAATACAACATTGAATACTGATTTACTGGTATACTAAGATAATCGTATTATTTTAATATTTAAGAATAAATGTGTTAGTGAGACTAAGAGCTAAGACTTATTATTTATCTCAACGTTGATAATACTTTTGTTTCTAGTAAATTATATTTTATTATTATATGTGAATTTACTAAAATGAACCCGAAAGACTATTTTACTTAAATAAAATATGTTCATAATACCACATAAATTTAACCATACATATCAATATAGTGAGTACACCATCCAATATAGTGAGTACACCATCCAATATAGTGAGTAAACCATCCAATATAGTGAGTACACCATCCAATATAGTGAGTACACCATCCAATATAGTGAGTACACCATCCAATATAGTGAATACACCATCCAATATAGTGTGATTGATATATTTTAGACATATGACATTTTATTCATAAATATATCATATTATTTGACAAAATTAATAAATATTTGATTATTTTATAAATGATTTTTATAAGATTTATTGAGGTGAAAGGTAACACGTTATTAATGGTGTTTGGATGTTGTTAAACTGTGAGAAGTCTGGGTATGGATATAATTCAAAGTGTTCTAGACATGCATATAGCATATATGCAGTGTCAATCGGCTGCAAGCTTCGAGGGTTTCAAAAGAATTTCATCACATTACATTAATTAATATTGTAAAAACTTTGTTTCCTTTTATATTATGCACGGTAAACATCCAATATAGTGAGAACACCATCCAATATAGTGAGTACACCATCCAATATAGTGTACACCATCCAATATAGTGAGTACACCATCCAATATAGTGAGTACACCATCTCAATATAGTGAGTACACCATCTCAATATAGTGAGTACACCATCCAATATAGTGAGTACACCATCTCAATATAGTGAGTACACCATCCAATATAGTGAGTACACCATCTCAATATAGTGAGTACACTATCTCAATTTAGTGAGTAGACCATCCAATATAGTGAGTACACCATCTCAATATAGTGAGTACACCATCTCAATATAGTGAGTACACCATCCAATAATAAACGTTTAAAAATAGTTACTTAACAGTGTGTTTCGTTCATTTTTTATAAGAGTACAGTAAATTAGTGTAACATTTGTTTTGAGCATATACCCACTTGTATTTATTTACTATTATTGTAGTTGATTTGGTATAAAACGATTTCTTGACAAATATATACATAGATGTATGACCTTAAAATGTATTATTTTAACTAGTTTGTAACAACTTACACCTTGACATCAAATACTCCCCTTTAAGTACTCAAAGTCAGTCTTTAGGGGAAGATACTTTACGACGATATAAAACCAAATACAGTATGTTAACGACAATGAATTCAGAAGTGGCAAGTTGTTACGATCCTACCAACTTGTTTAACAAATATAAAAACAACCACAAGCTGTATTGTAATGAACTTTTACCTGCTTAAAAAAAAAAAAAAAAAAAAAAAAAACGATTTCGCTGTACTGTTCGCTGTAATATTTTAATATTTCAAACACAATGCAGTATTAAATGCAATAATTTTAACTACAGAAAATAAAGTTTGATTTACTATTAAAGTTTAAGTGTGTCTTTATAATTTATAAAATACCAACTTTGCTTAGTTTTATTTTATTTAGTTCTGTAACTAATTCAATTTTACAACAAATTTAAAATGATTCTTGTAGTAAAAATTATTAATGGAAAACAATATTTAATTACATTATATTTGGAACAGTTTTGACCTAATCACATTTTTGGTAGTCATATATTTGATAATAATATGACAAATATAACCTTTATTATTGGGTAAAAGTTTTGTTTTAACTCTCCCATTGTGCTAGAAATAACTCATAAATAATGTTAGGAATTTTAACCCTATTGGCAAATTTCTTTTCTAACAAAATTATATAAGTAGATATACGTTTTTTTCTAATTTACTTTAATTAATTACGTATGATTCATATAAGAAAATGTGGTGCCTGTAGCCTTTAGGCTTAAATAAACAAAAATCATTGTGTGTATTTTAGACATATTACATTTTATTCATAAATATATCATATTATTTGAAAAAATTAATAAATATGGGATTATTTTATAAAAGATTTTTATAATATTCATAGAGGGGAAAGGTAACATGTTATTAATTGTGTTTGGATGTTGTTAAACTATGAGAAAACTGAGTATGGATATAATTCTAAGTGTTCTAGACATGCATATAGCATATATTATGCAGTGTCAATCGGCTGCAAGCTTTGAGGGTTTCAAAATAATTTCATCGCATGAAATCAATTAATAATGTAAATGTTTCCTTTTATATTATGCACGGTAAACATTTATGTAGTATATTGAATTGTAAACAATTACTGCAAACATGTCTCATATCGTTGTAAAAAATTATTTTTTAGGACCACAATTACTGAATTACTGTTACTATACATAAAATAAAACAAACAGGAGTATTATCACTTAAATTTTAAATACTTCAGTAAAATGTTTAGTAAAAAAAGTCAAATAGTATCTTAAAGAATCGAAGGCGAAACAAGCTTAAACTTTACATCATCCCACTTAAAGGATTCACAAGCTACTCATCAACCTTTAATCTCTATAATCCATCCAATCAACTTTCACCCAGAGGCTTGTTAATTCACCTATGCTCCTTTTACACATACACTTGACGGCTGATCCAACAGACACTGTAGGCTAGTCTTTAATCTTTTACACAGACACTTGACGGCTGATCCAACAGACACTGTAGGCTTGTCTTTAATCTCTTACACAGACACTTGACGGCTGATCCAACAGACACTGTAGGCTTGTCTTTAATCTTTTACACAGACACTTGACGGCTGATCCAACAGATACTGTAGGCTTGTCTTTAATCTCTTACACAGACACTTGATGGCTGATCCAACATACACTGTAGGCTTGTCTTCAATCTTTTACACAGACACTTGACGGCTGATCCAACATAAACTGTAGGCTTGTCTTTAATCTCTTACACAGACACTTGACAGCTGATCCAACAGACACTGTAGGCTTGTCCTTAATCTTCTACACAGACACTTGACGGCTGATCCAACAGACACTGTAGGCTTGTCTTTAATCTCTTACCCAGAGATTTGAATGTCCATTATCCCAAATTCCACACGGGAGCTTAACAGCTCATCCAACCATCTTTCAAACAGAGACTTGACAGTCCAACACCCACCTTATGCACATATTCTTAACAGCTCATTCATCCATCTCCTAAGCAGAGACTAGACCGTCCTTTAATCTACATTTTATACAGAGACTAGAAGGTCGCTTGGCCCACTTTCCATACAGAGGCTTCACAGCTCATTTACCCATATACTAAACAGAGATTTTACTGCCCTTCGAATAGAGGTTTCACAGCTCCATCCACCGTTCTCTAATATACAGACTATACAGTCCATCCAACCACATTTCACAAAGATACTTGACAGCTCAAGTACCCATCTCCAAAACTGAGGTAAAGTTGTCCTTTAACCCACCTTTTATACAGAGGTTAGACAGATGATTCAATATATGTTAAACAGAAACCAGATGGTCCCTTAACCCGACTTTCATATAGAGGTTTGACAGCTCATTCACCTATCTCTTAAACGTAGATTTAATTGTCATTTAACTCGCCTTTCATACAGAGGCTTGATAGCTTATTCAATCATGTACTAAACATAGGCTAGACAGTCAGTTAGCTCGTTTTTCATACAAGGGATTGACAGATTATCCACCCATCTCATAAACACAAACTTTACGATCCCTTAACCCACATTTTAGTAAGATGCTTAACAGCTCATTCATCCATCTTCAAAACAGATACTTAATGGTGCAATAACCCGCTTTTTATACGAAGGCTTGACGGATCATCCACCTATCTCCTGAAGAGAGACTTGACGGTCCATAAACCCACCTTTCATACAAAGGCTTGACGCTCATCCACCATTCTCTGGGTCGGCATTGGTCGCGCAGTGCAGTAACCCAGCTACATGGGGACAAAGTGTTTGGGAGATTGTAGGCGATAGGTTGGATGCTCGGTCCTCTTAATACCGACATGGCGTCCGCTTGATGGTTGCTATCGGCGTGGACATTACCAGAGAAGTCTGGGATGTCCATGTTGGGTAGTAATTATTGTGCGGATGTTGTGTGGGGGAGATAACTGAGTATCAGGCTTGTCAATTACCTGAAAATCAGACCAGCACTACGTGGTTCGGATTCCACGTAAAGCTGTAGGTCCCTTAGTTGCCCTGGCTGTTGGGATATTAATAAATTGCCCTTTCTGAGGAACAGTTGAACCCAGATAGTAACCAGACTACACTCATCCTACACTCATATAACCATTCATATTGACCTTAAAATACCAACAACGTTGTGTCAGCGTCTCATATGTAAGAATGCAAGAATAAGAAAAAAAATAGAGACTTGCCAGTCCAATTACCCACTTTTCGCAAAAGGCATAACAGCTCATCCACCCACCTTTAACACAGAGGACTGACTGCACCTACTCATTTAGATTTATTTATTCTTAAGACGTCGATCGTCAAGATATGGGCAAATATGGATTTCAAATGAGTTTTATGAGTGTACATGAGCAAATGTAGCTATTGTTGAAACTAAGGCTGATTATTCCTTAGAAAGTGTCATTAATTAATAGACCAGTGACAAATGAACAGCCGGTGGTTATCAGCCGATCCCTTTTAAAATGTGTTAAGACTGATTGGGATCGAACTGAGGACCTTTAACCAATATACCACTAACCAGGTACTTGATAGTCTATGCACCTACTTTTCACATAGAGGCTTGACGGCTCATCCACCCACCTGTAACACATACGATTGACTGCACATCAATTCATTTAGATACTTGAGAGGCCGAGTACCCACCTTCCAGATAGAGGCTTGATGGCTCATCCACTCACCTGTAACACATACGATCGACTACCCATCTATTCATTTACAGATTTGAGAGTCCAGCACCCACCTTTCACATAGAGGCTTGATGGCTCATCCACCCACCTGTAACACATATGATTGACTGCCCATCTATTCATTTACAGACTTGAGAGGACGGCACCCACCTTCCACATAGAGGCTTGAGAGCTCATCCATCCACTTGTAACATATACGATTGTCTGACCACCTATTTATTTAGAGACTTGAGAGTCCGTGCACCCAGCTTTCACATGGAGCCTTGACGGCTCATCCACCCACCTGTAACACATAGGATTAACTGCCCACCTATTCATTTAGAGACTTATTGTCAGTCTGTGCACCCAGCTTTCGAACAGAGGCTTGTCCGCTCAACTACCCATCTATTCTATATAGAGCCTCATGATCAACCCACCTTTCTTTTACATATTGGCTGACGCCTCACCATCCACCTTTCATGAAGAGGATTGACGACTCAACTACCCACCTTTCACACATAGACTTAACGGTCCATATACACATCTACACATAGATAATTGACAGTTCATCTATTCCCTTTTCACCCAGAGGCTTACGAATTACCCACTTACACCTCTTACACAAAGGCTTATTGGGTCTCCCACTCACATTTCTAACAAAAATATAGTTAATGACCCATATTCATGTGACAAAAAGCTACAGTGTGTAATTCCACTTTATAAGAAGTGAGTATTTTAGGTCCAGGAACGAAATTTTAATTTCGATAAAATTTGAATGAGATAGTTAGCAGAATAGTTTTATTTTTATATATTTTTAATGCATCTATACAGTATTGTAATGTCATTGCTTATGATTTCAATAAAATGTCATAATACTTATTGAATGAAAAAATGAAAGAAATAATCTTGAAATATTGACGAAGATTTTATTCGTATTAAAGTAGTTTTATCAGGCACTTTAAAATTTTTATACTTTTTTACCTTTAACAAGAATTATTTTAATTACCTTTTAGAGGTTATTATTATCAAGGTTTTTATATTAAATGTAAAAAATTAATTGATTTGTATAAAGTTAACGCTCTAAATTTTGGTAAACTATATTTTGAAAGTGAACCAATTTTTAGACTATATGATTCATTATGAAAGGAGCCTTTATTTTATTTGTAAGTTGGAAATTAAATTACACTATAATGAGATATAGTCATAATAATTACTTGATTAAAAAATCCATTTAAAACCCCATAAATAATGTTGTCAGTAACAACTTGGGGTTGGGGGTGGGATGGATACATTGTTAATTCATAGTGTAACGTTGTGAATTATTAAAGACTGTGTAACTTTCAAGTGACAAAACTCATTTTCTTTTATTAAGATAAGTTTCTTATCGGTTTAATTGTGAAATTGAAACCAAATAATCATTTTAAGGTCGTTAATTTTAATTGTTGTTAATTTTTAAACGGTGATAATCATTGTACGACCGATAACGGTGTTGATGAGTATACGTCATTGTCACAAACTGAAGTCGAATATTCGTTAAAACTTGTATTCATGTGTAAAATTTAAGTCCACATATAAGTCTTTTTATTTTATTCTGTCACATAAATTATTTATCATACAAAACTGACACTATCAGGCAAGTATTCCGTGATTCAATTGTGTAATTTTATTTGAGTGTGGCAATTTTAATTTATTGATATTATCACAAACAATATTTACGTAATTTAAAATTAACAATCTTGGTTTAACTGCATGGGATGTGAATTAGTGTGGAATCCTTTATAAATCCCACTGGTCTAAGCCTAGTAAACATGTAACTGTGTTATTTCTAAATTTCATAATTATATTGAGATACACTCGTGGTGTGTGATGTTTAATTGTATTGTATTTCTGCCAATTTGCAGTATACCTACTTATACACAATTGAAAAAAAGCAAAAAAAATTTAAATACATTTCTCAGGATATCCACTGAGTTGATTAAAAAACTGTCATTTAATTAATTCAAGGTTTTACACTTTTCTTGAGATAGATCCAAAAGTGATTTTACTAACCAGCCAGTGATTTAATTAAGTTAAAAAGTGCACTGAGAAGAAAAACTTAAGTATAATAATATGTGTTAATATGAAGGACATTTTTTGATTTTTTAATTAATGCTTTTTATAGATTTACTTTCGTATGAATATTTTGTTAACTATCCCTATTTTTTAAAGCATCTAAGGCATCTTGTATTTTAATTAACTCAAGATTCATGTCGTCGTCAGAGTCTATTTAAGTTTGTTAATCTCAACCTTTAATTAAGGTAAACATTAATTATACTAAGTAAGAGTTTACTGCCCCAAGAATTAACAAACAAATTAAAAACCAACGATGGTGTGGTCATATTACGAATCAAGGTACACAGTGACATTAAATTTACAATATTTCCATCTGCTCTTTGTCCCTCCTCCACGCTCAGCCTCTATTTTCTTAATGACTTTCTACTCTGTATGTGGAATGTGAAGTTTCCGGGAAGGTATTCAAGCTGTTTCTTCAACGTTCTTCTAACACACATCAGCTGTTCTCATTTTGGTAGTCTTAGCTTTCTGTAGGTGTTCCTTAGTGTTAAGTGATTTTCATGTGACTTGTTTTTTTAAAGTGTTTTTTTAATTGTTATAATGTTACCTGTTATATTTGTAATTTATTAATCGCCTATCTGTATTTCCTGTATAATGTGGAAACAGTTTCCCCTAAGTTCGTAATACTATCGTAATATTTTAGCTCCTATGATTTGCCGACCTTAGACAGTATAAGTAGAATACTACTAGGTACATGCAGTAAAAATCTTCCTCTTCCTCAGTGGTACAGTACGATTGATATGACCGTGAACTACTAACCTGCATGAAAATGTTCGCTTAGCGTTCAATGATCTGATTCTTCTCGTGATTTGATTATGAAGGTGATGACATAAAATTAAATGAATGGTACCAAATGAAAGCATAATAAATCGGCTTTCCATTTGTGACAACAAATATAATAATACATATTTTATATTACCGTTTATATTTTAAGCATTATTAGTGAGGACAAAGAAAACGTAGATAGCGAGGAACATTTTTATTATTTGATTAGGTTAATTTTGTAAAGAGAAAGTTTTAGAAAAAAAGATAAATTAAAAATGGTTTAACTTAAAATTTAAATATAATTAATGGTTTAAGCTATGCAAGCTGTGTAAGTGACCATTGTTTGATTTGACAAAACCCACACAACACAATGGCACAGCAGAATGGTTAACTATGTTAAACAATTAGATCAATTAAGTTATACTTTCTATTTTTCAATACTAATGATATTATTAAATGTCCAGTTTTATGTTTAAATACATATAATTTGAATAATATGCATTGACGAGAGTTAAAAAAAATATGACTTTTGAAACACTATTCATCGCACTGAATTATAGCGAAAATGACAAAAATAGCTTTATAAATTATGTAATTATAATGATATTTAAACTAACATCGTTTATTAACATGTTTTAGATACTTACTAAATCACAATGGTGTCGCTACTTGTAAAACAACCTCTCCTTCGCTTTCTTCCTCGCTAACACTATCGTCACCAACGTGTATTACAAACTGTTCAGTTGTCTCATATATTAAATGTTCCTTTTCAAAATAGTCATTCCCCCCTTTTATCACTTTCTTACACACTCTTTTCTATTATTCAACAGATCTTTATTCCATTATTTCCTTACACAACCTGATCGTATCGTCTATTTTATTAGTTTAATTTTTTTTCTTGCCACATCGTTTATTACGCCCCAAACCATTTCCATTGAATTGAGATCCGGATTATAAGGAGGCAGACGAGGCACAGAATGTCCAAAGGTTGTAAAAGGCAAACACGTTATGCTGGTCCTTATAGCGTTTATTTAGGGTGTATGACTCAGGTTTTAGCATTGGTGAGTTACCTGTATGTTCAACGCCACGATCGTGGAGCCACTTAATCAATTAAGCCACTTAAGCAACATGAACTTGTAACAGTTAGAGTTTTGACTACGATATGTAAGTACGGGTATTATAGTAGTTCCTTTCTAAGAACAGCTGATTTAACTTGTGTTTAAGTAACCTATTATTTGTAACCCTTTTATTTAATAGACAGGTAATCAAAAGTAAATTCAATAACCACCTTCCAAATAGCCACTTGATGAAGGAGCTGCACTCAAGAATTTGTTGAAGGCGCGGATTTACTCGAGAACATGTGCGCTTAAATCCTCATTGTACATTATTCGCTTGGTAATACTTAAATATAGGTAAATAACTTTATAACATTTTACAAATTTTATTTTTTATTTCGCAAACAATTTACATTTTTATAAAATTTGAATTAGAAAACTTATATCATTTTACGTTGTAGTCTATACACTATAGTTTTATGTTTTTTGAAATATGTAATTCTAGTATTATTTATATCATCAAATATTACTGCTTTTGGTATTGCAAGGTAAAGTATGTTCCACTTGTAGTAATGAAAATAATAATTACTATTGTTCTTTTATAAGCCTAACCCTTTTATAGTAAGATGTTTTATTAACAAAAAAAGAATAAATCTACAAGCAGAAGAGAGAACTCTTCTCTTGACGCAAATAATACATTTGTATGACTTTATAATAAAGTGTAGCCAAGAAAAAATTTATAAATGGAAATTTTGGCAACTTATATTGGCAAGTGTCATTTGGAATAGTCTGAGAAAGCCCTGTTTGAAAAGTTTTGAAGAAGAAACTGACAAAATATGACAACCGTATATATTGGCCTGTCATACGTTTTTTACTGGTGAATATTGAAGGGTTACGATTTGTATGTGTTCCTGTGTCCTCTTATCCCACTATTACCATTTAAAATAAAATGAAATGACCTTTCAACTGATGTTTCAAACCTTGGATAGTATTGTCTAACCATAACGATCCTCTTGCTGTCCTTGTGTACAATTACTTTACACGTTTTAAATGTATGTACATGCTTTTGTACATTTATTTGAATATTTTTGTACTATGTATTTGCCCAACTTGCACCAGTTTGGCGATCAAGTCAAATAAGAAGAAAGACAAAATTAAGGATTTTTGAAACCAATGTAAAGACGATCCTTCTATATGGCTGCCAGACATGGAAAGTCACTAAAACAGTAACAAGTAAACTGCAAGTCTTCATAAATAAGTGTCTCCGAAGAATCTTTAACATATACTGGCCAGATAGAATTTCAAACGAGGAATTGATGCGAAGAGCAAATGAAAATCCTATTGGTGATACCATTAAGAAGAGGAAGTTTGGGTGGATAGGCCATACACTAAGAAGGCCCATTAACAACATCAGCCGACAAGCCCTAGATTGGAATCCCCAAGGAAGTAGAAAGAGAGGAAGACCGAAGATAACTTGGAGGAGGTCAGTCGAGAGGGAGATTGGAGAGGAAGGCAAGAGTTGGGAAGAAGTAAAGCAGCTGGCACAGGATCGGGTGCGATGGAAGGCATTTGTTGCAGCCCTACGTCCCCCAAGGGAATACAGGAATTAAATAAAATAATAAATAATGTATTTTAAAATAATTTCAAATGTACTGGTCGTGTTTACCAAAGATCATAAGAATCTTCAGTAAAAGAACCTTTCAAGCCCTATATTATATTTTACTGTTTGAAAGTTATTAATTAAAATGTCACTGCCTTATAAAATTATGAAATATAATTAGAAGAAAGTGCTCTTGTAAAAGATAAGACACGTACTTTCCAGAGGCCCGTTTTCACCCAAAGTACGCATAACAAATGTTTAAAACTTATAAGCTGATGATGGTTGTGATGATGCCTTAGTAAAAGAGGGTTACAGAATTGAAGATGAAATAAAATTACTTTATATTGTAAATTTGATAGACTAATTATGGGGTATTTGATGGGTAGACATGAGCTGTTGCATATTTTCCATAATTTCGTTAATAACACGTCCATGACGTTTAAATAATTATTGTTGTGTGAAATTTCAAAAAATGTCCAGCAATCCTGTTATACCTTAACAAATACTCCATCATTACAAAATATAATAATAGTTACTACTCATTGCTAAATCTACAATCGTAAAAATAAGTGTGATTATGAGGGGTGAATGAGTGTAGATGATTGAGGGTAGTCATTGTTACTAACGTTGACTGTTCCTGAGGAAGAACTATTTATTAACAGCCCAATAGCCAGGTAGATAAAGATACGTATTTTTCAAATACTTCACTACTTGGTAGTGAGTAAATATATCTGATATAAAACATCAACTATTACTATTTTAATAAATCCCTTTCGTTAGTTAATTCTGCTCATTTTTAGCAGATACGTAAAATAAAAATTAAAATATTTTAATCGTCAGAAAAATTACAAGTTAAAATATGAAAACATATCTTTCCTCAAGGTTAGCTTATAACTTACTCATTTAAATATCGTTGTATATAATATAATTGTACATTAACTTAAATATTCCCTATTACTTGAAAGTACATTCATGAACCCGACTTATGTTTTAACACGTTTTGAGTATATAGTTTCCATTTCCAGCAAAATTCTATCACAGCATGTTTCTATATCAGTTTAATATAATCATTATAACATTTGACTACAAAATCATGATTATTTGATGGACGTGATCATGCATTATTTGACAATAGCCTTAAACACAGCTGAATATAATCATTGGAAAATAACAATGTTTATTTTATTTGCTTTTACAAATTAAAGAGAATGTCTTGCTATATTTATAATACGTACACTGTTTGTCACACTAATCCGTAATATATGCCCGAGTCAAAGTTCGTAAACTCTGAAATATGTGTTACAGTGATCACTGTTATCACTTGACGTTTAGTAAATAGCTCTTCATTTCAAAGAGACCGTGTTTACATTTAGAAACATATTATGAATGTTGCACCAATCATAATTTAGTCATATATCCTTTATACTCTGAAGTAAATAAGTTCTTATCCAAAAACCTTAAGTGCAAACAAAATGCAATAATATCTTCTAATCAAATTCTTAAGTAATTCATTGAATGACTAAACAGTATGTGAAAAAGTTAAAAACACTTGATTCAAGGAAATATTATTTCTTGTAAACCACAAAAACTTCTTATAATCAATTCAATAAGTGAGTTAATGGGTTTTAAGTAACTCTATCTACGAAGAAGTCCAACCACATGTTTCAATGGAGTTGTCAAATACAGTTCCACACTTCACGTCACCAATAAGTTCTATGACATATCTCGAATTTACCTTGTAAGTTTTTAGATAAGAATATAATTTTTACTAATTCTCCTTATCCCACAATTAACTAATTGTTTCTATAAACATCTGTTAATTGATTTAAATAACATAATCTGAGGAAGAACATTTTAGTAGTTGACCTAGTGTACAAGCAGTTGTTTGGCCTGTATTGTTGTATTGATTTACATCACATATACCCACTATAATAAAACTTAAATACAAGTAATTTTAAAACTTGTAACATATTTAACCATATATTATTGGCCTAGCTGCACAAAATTTAAGTGTGTAACTTTCGAACGACTAATTAAGTGGGAAATGTACCCAAAATATCAAATGTTTGAAAAAATTGTATTTTTTTTGTTCCCAAACTATTTGGAAAAAGGTATCAAGTATTGGATTTGCATTATGAATGCCAAAAGTGAGTTTTTTATATTAAAATTCATAAGCGGTCACAGCTGATTTTTCTTCTCCAGCGCCTATTGAAAACAAAAACCTTTGTATTCAGAATATATTATATAACTAGATACTGTATTGCTGCATTTACTTTACTAGGTTGGTGTGAATGTTTTAGAACCATTTTCAACTTTATTTTAAATTTTTTTATTACATTTGTATGTTGTTACACAATTAGCCAGCAGTTGTTACTGATCAGCTGTTAGTTGTACGCATAACCTTACTTTGTAACTGATTCCATGTCCATGTTGTGTTTATGGTTCAGTATATTAATTTAGTTTAGTACTTTTAATTTAGTCATGAAACAATGAACTAAATAAAAATCAGCACTCAAGAAACGAATTTAGTAAGAAAAAAACCTTAATTAGCAGTGGCGAAACGTTGGCAAAATGTAAATATTATGAAAGAAATTTAAAAATAAGTAAAAGAATTAACAAAAGAAGGTGTTACCTATGAAAATAGGCTCTTTTAATTGTTAAAATATGTGAATAAAAGATTAAAACACCAAAGACAAAACAATTTATTCAAATAGTAGTAGACAATAAGGGGGCGAGCGAGACTCAGGTCTCTGTAGTATCACGGAAAATGAAGGCGCTACTTTT
>JAQJVL010008250.1:0-20528 GCA_035578905.1 Stictocephala bisonia
GTTCACAGGGGGTCCCACACTCCGGCAGTGCAATCAGCTTGGGATTCGCAACGGAGGACGCGCCATCCAAGTACAGCACCTGAAACATAATACAATAGTTATATCTTATAATTCCTTTAAAACTGCAATATAAACATTATTCGTCATTACACTCGATCTAATGAATCCCTCGACTTGATATGAGCACGCTAGAGGCGTTAGTCATATTGGTCCTGTAGTCAATACCACTGTACGTGTATGGGTGGGTGGATGGGTCAATACCACTGTACGTGTATGAGTGGGCGGGTGCGTTAATACCACTCTACGAGTATGGGTGGGTGGATACAAATCGCCACCCATACTCGTGTTATGTATATATCGTCAAAACACATTGGTATTGGTCAAATATGGGTATGGGCGGGTGGGTCAATACTAATGTTTGTGGGCGGGCGGGCGGGTGGGTTAACACCAATGTTTGTGTGTGGGTGGGTTAGTATTTATAGTCTAAATATGACCAACCAAGCGCGAATAAATCCAAGAGATAAACCTTGCAAACTCGATTCCGATGTAACCACTGGTTGGATCTTAAGTCTGAAAAATTATTTATTTATTTCTCCGTAAAATCTTCAAAATGTCCACCAGTTTTTCTTTTTAAAAGCATTTCTTATGAGATTTACGAAGTAATTTTTTTTATTAAATACAAAATACCACTGTACGTGTATGGTTGGGCGGGTGGGTCAATACCACTGTACGTGTATGGGTGGACGGGTGGGTTAATACCACTGTTCGTGTATGGGTGGGCGGGTCGGTCAATACCACTGTAGGTATATTGGCGAGCGGATGGGTCAATACCACTGTAAGTGTATGGGTGGGCGGGTCGGTCAATACCACTGTAGGTATATTGGCAAGCGGATGGGTCAATACCACTGTACGTGTATGGGTGGGCGGGTCGGTCAATACCACTTTACGTGTATGGGTGGGCGGGTCGGTCAATACCACTGTACGTGTATGGGTGGGCGGGTCGGTCAATACCACTGTACGTGTATGGGTGGGTGGGTGGGTCAATACCACTGTACGTGTATGGGTGGGCGGGTCGGTCAATACCACTGTACGTGTATGGGTGGGCGGGTCGGTCAATACCACTGTACGTGTATGGGAGGGTCAATACCACTGTACGTGTATGGGAGGGTCAATACCACTGTACGTGTATGGGAGGGTCAATACCACTGTACGTGTATGGGAGGGTCAATACCACTGTACGTGTAGCAGTTTTGACAAATACCGTTATCATATTGCGCATTGTGTTTGCTTTTGATATTTTGAATACATACTCTAGTTTTGAAAAATAGATGAAAATAAAAACGTCTAACTAAATATTTGTTATATATTTACTAAAAAAAACTAATCACGAATTTACAAAGCAATTCCAACGCGCAATTTCATTCTTGATCAAATGCAATTTGTTTGGAAAAATGCGTTTAAAAATAACTGTTTATTTTGATACGCGCGGTCGTATATCCGGTTAGAAAATAACATTGTTTTTGTGGAATTAAAACCAATATGGCGAACAGCCTCTGCAGACTCTTTAGAATATGATATTTGTTTTTTCCCTGTGACTTACATTCATCCTTACACCTTACCGATCCTCCCACTGGCCAGTTGAACCCTCAATTGTCCAAAACAATCATCAGGCCCAGAATGCAACACGTGAGAAATGGGGGGAGTGTGAATTCAGTCACACATTTAAGATTATATGAAGCTTTCAGTAAGCTTATAGCGTACAATAACTGTCAACGAAAGAATCAAGTTAGGAAAAAATCGGACGATGATTTAAGTCTAATATACGACAGTAAATAAGCTATATATGCTTGTATGTGCGAGATTGAGTGCTCGCGTGTGAGTATGAGTGAATGTATATGTGTGTTATGTAGAATTTAATGTATTTTATAAGTCAGCTTGGCATTTAAGTTACTTGTTTTTGTAGAATAATGCAAGATATTTAATTGAGATATTTATTACGTAGGTATTTTTAGTTAGTTAAAGTACTTGCAGTGTAATAGAAATGTAATTATAATGTATAATATTATTTATTGTTGATATAATATTTATAGGTTATGTGTTTGTACAATTAATGTAATGTGTTTTTGGGAATATGTGTATTTATTTATTATACATATAAATGTTGTGACATTAGTTTGATGGACCATTAAAGATATATTTAATATATTGAACTTCATTTAATTTGTTTGTCTTTATTCATGATGAGCACGCTATACATAACAAACAATCTGGCAGATCCTAAATTGTGGTCTTCAGATTTAGCTTTGACGAGGGAGTTATATAATCAGTGTAAAGGTAAGATTGAAATTGAAAGTAATGAATTGTTTATTTATTTTACTGTTGCTCTAATACAGCATCAAGGTCTATTAAAATTACCATTTATTGTTTACATAAATATAATGTACAGAAAATCTATGCAGCCAGCGATAAGTTAACTGTGTTAAATGACGTAACGTACCCTGCACGTTAATAGGTACAAATAGCGCAATATGTACCGTACCTACATATGAGCAGTATGTCCAAACGCTTGGCGCCTCAAGAACACAATGCGTTTGGCAATCTATTACAATTTATAAACAACAACAAAAGATGCATACAGAACAATAAGAAAATTTGCATTCGTTAAATATTTACTCACATAAAAACTCACATATTCAACGAGCATGTAATTAGACAGGTGTAGAAATAGAATTGAAACTCGACAACCGTCAAAGTGTTGTTACAGTTACGGCTGGCTAATATCACCACACCATAGGTCGTAGCAATCCCAACGTCCTCGTAGTTCCAGCACTTACTGTAGGAGCGCTCTGAAGTCAAGTCGGGAGGTGCAGTAATTGGACCATCAATACTAAATAGGCTTCCTTAGTCTATGTGTCAAATTAAAACACAGTCAAAAGTAAACATTAGGCCAAATATACTTAATTAACTATGCTATTTATAAATTTTCCAATACAACATTTAGAGTGAGCAATACTGGATATAAAAACATTTCAAATATGACTTATTTACTCTTCAACATGACTAAGCAGATTTGAATAAGGTCTTATAACAATGGCAATTAGAAAACAGAATTCGATAACAATACTCTTCTGATATCTATACTCAAAACTCATATCAATCATTTAAGTATTTATCCCAGTACAGCGAAGAGTACAAATTCCAAGTACAATTCTTCGAGAATAGTATATTTCATAACAAGAGTGGAAAGTGGGGTTTGGCATGTTCGAGACCATATGTTTGAAGTGCGAGACTTGTCGAGCACTTCGAATGGTCGAGAACATACAAAACACTTTCACTCGAGTTTTGAACGATACTTTTCACTACACTACGAAATAAAAACTCATTTTTGGAATGTTAACTGTTTATTAAATTAGAAACTTCTTTTAAAAACAGGTGTTGTTGACTGTGGAAAATTTTCGGTTGTAAACAATGTTACTTTCGGTAGTAAACAATAGACAGCTGTTGAAAATATGATGTTTCGCAGGTTGTAAACACATAACGAAAACAGCTGAACTCATAGTAGTGTAGTGATTAAATTAGAAACTTGTTTTAAAAACAGGTGTTGTTGACTGTGGAAAATTTTTGGTTGTAAACAATGTTACTTTTGGTAGTAAACAATAGACAGCTGTTGAAAATATGATGTTTCGCAGGTTGTAAACACATAACGAAAACAGCTGAACTCATAGTAGTGTAGTGATTAAATTAGAAACTTGTTTTAAAAACAGGTGTTGTTGACTGTGGAAAATTTTCGGTTGTAAACAATGTTACTTTCGGTAGTAAACAATAGACAGCTGTTGAAAATATGATGTTTCGCAGGTTGTAAACACATAACGAAAACAGCTGAACTCATAGTAGTGTAGTGAAAAGACATTTTCACTACGCTACTATGAGTTTATAAATTCTGTAGTGTATATATAGACTAGGGGACACCCCTGTACGCTTCGCGTGCCAATTCCGTTGGCACTCGCTACGCTCGTCAGAAAAACTCGGCTTGCGGCCTTGCCTGGGAACTACCTTTAGACCCTTTGTGGAACTCGGCCTGCGGCCTCGTGGTAGAGATCTGCTGCAGGCCCCTTTGTGAAACTCGGCCTACGGCCTCGCGGGGAAAAGTTCGGCCTGCGGCCTTACCAGGACACTCTGCCACAGTCCTATTTGTGGATCTCGGCATGTTGCCTTGTGAGGAAGATCGGCCTACGACCTTACCAGGATTCTTAAGCAGTTTTCCATGAATTTTGGTTTTTGAGGCAGTGGAGCCTATTAACATAGTCTTTTCTAAAATCTGATGGTATATTAGTAATTAAGAAAAGAATGCCTTTAATTTAATACCCCACTTGGGTGTATTAGTTAAACATTATCCAATTTTGGGTTTTGGAGCATATTTTTTATTTAGGGGAGGGCAGAGGCCTTAAACGTCGTATCTTCCAAAATTTAATGGGAGATAAATACCTATAGTTTGACGCTCCACCTGGATGTTTTGTTTTAGTATTGCCCTTTTTTTAGTTTTTGGGCCATATACCCCACAGTTTTAAGTTTTTAAGCTGAAACTGGTGTATAAGGTGTACGTTTGTTGCCTGTATAGATCTACGAAGGTTTGAAATTTTTACTTAAACATTTCCTCAAACTAGGACATAAAAACTACTTTTTTGTAATTTTTCCATAAGAAATACATTGGGGCAGTTTGGGGGTAAAAAAGGCCACCATCTTGTTTATGTGTGAAAAAAGTAAACTTTTGTGAATTTTCCTGGAGGTTTCAGAACGAGAGCTTCAATTCAAGTATACATATGTTGGGGGGTAGGACAATGGGAAGTGCCTCAACATTTAGTGTCAGTCAGTGAGTTACTACATCTATATACATAAAAGAAAGTTGTGTTAGTTACAGCGTTTATAACTAGAAAACTACTGAACCAATTGGCATGAAAATTTACAGGGATATTCCTTAGGTACTAGAATAACATAATAGCCTGTTTCCGTTTCAAAAAGCCTTAAGGGAAGCGTCCTATGGCCCTTTGCAGTTTACATGTTAATCTTATTGAAGAATGTTTTATTTTGTTTACCATGCCATGTTTGTCATTTCTTGATTAAATTAAATTAAGGAAACAGCTGTTGTAATGATAACCTAATTTTTAAAAACAAATCTATGCATAACAAATGAGAGCTATCAAATAGGTTTCTATTCCATTTGTTTTTTACGAATATTTGTTGTCAAATGTAATTGTTAAATGTTTTTAGTTAAATGTTTATTTATACTTTTTATTACGGGGTGATACTCTTATAACAATGCCCCAACCCAGAGTATCTGACCCAACGTAGCCGTAATTCAGTTAGGCAACAGATCACTGAAAATCAATTGAATGAAGAGGATCGTGTAATCGCACGAGAAGAACGCCGAGTTAATATGGCGCAACGTCGTGCCACGCTAGCTCCAGAAGAAAGAGATGCAGCCCGAGAAACCGCTCGATTAGCAATGAGGAATCGTCGGGCTTTTTTAAGAGATCAACAACGATTTGCAAGAAGAAATATTCCACGCGTTGATTTGAAACTAGCTGCATTTCAATACGATTCCACAATGAATTACAGCTCACACCCTTCGGTTGACATTGGCCCTATGGAGATTGTTTGTGATCACTGCGGAGCATTGAAGTTTGCTGGAGAAACTCCCGGATTGTGCTGCCTTAGTGGCAAAGTAAAACTGCCAATATTGACTCCACCACCTGAGCCATTGAACTCATTGCTTAGTGGTGAAACACCTCAATCACGTCATTTCTTAGCAAATACCCAAAATTACAATGGATGTTTCCAGATGACTTCATTCGGAGCAGACATTATTGGAAAATCTGGATTCAATCCAACATTCAAAACTCAAGGCCAAATCCACCATAGAATTGGATCATTGCTTCCTCCTGAAAGTGGAGATTTTAAATTCTTACAAATATATTTTATGGGCAACGTTGAGGAGCAGCTTGATCGACGACAAGAAATCAACACATCACTAAGAAGAGAAATCCTTCAAGGTCTTCAGCAGCTTCTTAATGAACACCATGTATTAATTAATCTGTTGAAGACTGCTATGGAGCGCATGTCACATGATGATCACAAAGTGGTGATCAGAGCAGATAAACGTCCAGTAGGAACACACGAACGCAGGTTTAACGCTCCAACAGTAGATGAAGTTGCGATTCTAATAGTTGGGGAACACCTGGAAACTCGCGATATTATACTTACACGTCGCGATACTGGACAACTGCAAAGAATATATGAAACACACCGATCATATGACACGTTGCAGTATCCACTGATGTTTTGGCAAGGAGAGGATGGATACCACTTCAACATCAAGATGGTAAACCCGTTGAATGGTGAGGAAACTACCAAGAAGCTTAGCTCAATGAATTTTTATGCTTATCGTTTGATGATTCGTCCCAATAGTGACAACTATTTGCTACGATTTCGTAGACTGTTTCAGCAATATTGCGTCGACATGTACGTTAAAATCGAAACGGAGCGCCTAAATTTCATTCGGTTAAACCAAGCCAAACTGCGTTCGGAGCAGTATATACATTTACGTGATTCAATAACAACTGAAGGAGATGCAGCTAATGTTGGTCGACTGACAATTCTACCGGCGACGTACACAGGTAGCCCGCGTCATATGCATGAATGTGCCCAAGACGCAATGACATATGTCCGTCATTACGGTCGTCCAGACCTCTTCATTACCTTTACGTGCAATCCAAAATGGATAGAAATTCTTCAATTACTGCTTCCCGGACAAACGTCGAGTGATCGGCATGACATCACCGCACGAGTCTTCAAGCAAAAAATTCGGTCACTGATGAACTACATTGTTAAGCTATGCATCTTCGGCGATACGCGATGCTGGATGTACTCTATCGAATGGCAAAAAAGAGGTTTGCCGCATGCACACATTCTTATTTGGTTGGTTGAAAAAATTAGACCAGATCAAATCGATGACATTATATGTGCCGAGATTCCTGATTCTGCAACTGATCCAGAACTACATGATGTTGTGATCAAAAATATGATACATGGACCTTGCGGTGCCATTAATCCCCTATCACCTTGCATGGTCGACGGCAAGTGTTCAAAGCGATATCCACGTAATCTTACAGCAGAGACCATCACTGGTAACGATGGTTATCCACAGTATCGCCGTAGATCACCTGACAATGACGGCCGAACTACCACAACGAAAGTAAAAGGAATTGATTTATTGGTTGACAACAGTTGGATTGTTCCATATTCTCCACTCCTTTCAAAAACATTTAAGACACATTGCAACATTGAGTATTGCAATTCAGTAAAGTCCATTAAATACATATGCAAATATGTCACAAAAGGTAGCGATATGGCAGTTTTTGGAATACAAACAACAATACTAACGATGAAATTACAAACTATCAAGTTGGTAGATATGTAAACTGTAACGAGGCGATTTGGCGAATATTCTCATTCCCTATTCACGAACGTCATCCAACAGTTTTACATTTGGCAGTTCATCTAGAGAATGGTCAAAGAGTATATTTTAACGCATCAAATGCTGCTCAACGTGCTGGAACACCAACAGCTACAACATTAACCAGTTTCTTTGAGATTTGCGAAAGCGATCCGTTTGCAAAGATATTACACTACTCTGAAATGCCACGTTATTACATCTGGAATGCTTCATTGAAGAAATTTCAACGTCGGAAACAAGGTGATGTAGTTCATGGTCATCGGGGTTTACGTTCAACAGATGCTCTCGGTCGTATTTACACTGTTCATCCGAAGAATGATGAATGCTTTTATTTGCGATTGTTGCTGGTGAACGTTCGTGGGCCAACATCGTTTGAATCACTGCGAACTGTTAACGGTATACTATGCCCAACATTTCGTGCTGCATGCCAAGAGCTCAATCTACTTGAAAACGATACTCATTGGGATACGACACTCGCTGAAGCAATTGTTTCTGCATCTGCAAGCCAGATACGTACATTATTTGCTATTATAATTTCTACATGCTTTCCATCAAATCCTCTTCTCTTATGGAACAAATACAAGGACAACATGACTGAAGACATTTTACATCGAGATCGTGTCATTTCTAGAAATCCCTACATCGAGGTGAATGAAGCTATGCATAACCAGGTGTTGATATTAATCGAAGACATGTGTTATCTCATGTGTGGCAGTTTGTTAGTTAGGTTAGGGATGCCAGCACCAGATCGTGCAATGAATGACGCACTTAATGGAGAGTTGAAACGCGAACGTGAATACAATATACATGAATTGCAACAATCAGTTCAAACGAATGTAACCCTGTTGAACCCACTACAGAAGGAGGTCTACGATGTAATAATGAAGGCAATTTATGATGGAAATGGTGGTATATTTTTCTTAGATGCTCCTGGTGGCACTGGAAAAACATTTCTCATGTCATTGATTTTGGCTACGGTTCGTGCGACATCGGACATTGCTATTGCAGTTGCTTCTTCTGGAATAGCGGCTACATTGTTAGAAGGATGCCGTACGGCTCATTCAGCTTTTAAATTGCCTTTAAACCTTCAAACTAATGAACAACCCACATGTAATATTGCAAAAAACTCTGAAATGGCCAAAGTGTTATTAGAATCAAAAATCATTATTTGGGACGAATGCACAATGGCGCACAAACGTTCATTAGAAGCACTAGATAGAACACTTAAAGATTTGCGCAATAACACAAGATGTTTTGGAGGTGCACTGATATTACTTTCTGGTGATTTCCGGCAAACACTGCCAGTAATTCCAAGATCAACACCTGCTGATGAGATAAATGCCTGCCTCAAATCATCAAATCTTTGGCGATACGTAATAAAACTAAAATTAACATCAAATATGAGAGTAGAATTGCTAAACGATCCATCAGCTGAAGACTTTTCAAATCAATTGCTTACTATAGGCAATGGCCAAGTACCTGTCGACACATCAAGTGGATTAATTTCATTTCCTGCAAATTTTTGTAATTTTGTATCCTCAAAAGACGAACTCATAGCCAAAGTTTTTCCAAACATTATAGTTAACCACAAAATTAACGATTGGTTGAGCGAGCGAGTAATTTTGGCAGCTAAAAACACTGATGTAGACACTCTAAACATCATTATACAGAATCAAATTGTTGGAAATATCCATTCATTTAAATCAATTGACTGTGTAACGAATGAAGACGAGGCCACAAATTATCCAACCGAATTTCTAAATTCCTTGGACGTGTCCGGTTTACCGCCACACAACTTACAATTGAAAGTTGGCTCAGTCGTCATTTTACTAAGAAATCTAAACCAACCGAGACTATGCAATGGGACACGTTTAGTAATAACAAAATTAATGACCAATGTAATTCACGGAAAGATACTAAAAGGAAAGTACAAAGGCGAGGAAGTTCTAATTCCAAGGATTCCTATGATCCCTACAGATATGCCCTTTGAATTTAAAAGAATACAATTTCCAATTCGTCTTGCATTTGCCATGACCATAAATAAGGCACAAGGTCAATCTTTGAGTGTTTGTGGATTGAACCTAGAAAATGCGTGTTTTTCACACGGCCAACTATACGTGGCATGTTCACGAGTCGGCAAACCATCCGATTTGTTTGTACTTGTGCCTCAGAAAAAAACTAAAAATGTCGTTTATCACAAAGTGCTTCACAATTAAAAGTTTAACCATGAAGGTCTTAATGTCCATAAAGGCTTCAACATTAAAGAATAATGCTAACACAACTGATAAATAAATTAACTTTATTGACTATATTGAATGATGTGTTTGTTTATTTTTTTTATAAATACTATATTTAATAACTGTGAGTTATTTAAATTATATTGTAGCCTATATTAATGTATTATTATTTAATAATGTAAACGTGCTTGAAAATAATTTCATCATAAGCTATTACATCACAAAATGTTAACATAAACACATTATCAGATTCATTGTTAGGTGGTACGAAGTTCGCCGGGTCAGCTAGTCAAGCTATAAAGCATATAGATAATGTAACTAACCTCAACATAAAATTTGTTTTCAGGTGTTTGATGAAGTTCAAAAATCAAGGCAGAACTGGGCCGCACCAAACCTATTACGGATTCCTTAGGGACGCCCAGGAGGGCTTGAAGTGACACAATAGTGGTGTCATGACCAGAGTAGTAATGGAGTCGTAGGTCAGGAGACAAGGACCCATTCATCTTGCTCATCAGTACACTTCCCACCTCTCGGAAAAAAGTACCTGTATGAAAATGTTATACATTAGACTTTGGATTAGATTATTTTGGGGCAAATAGGGACTCTAGCACTGGAATCAGATTCCAGTGCCCTTATCCAGGTTTAGGATATTGCTTCCGATGCTAGGATCTTCCGTTATGACTGTAAATGAGCCCTCAGAGAGATAACGCCTTTGTCTCTCCAGAACCTCATAGTCTAGGACTGTATAGTTCGCACATAGGCGACATAGTGGGTTTCCATTGTGGAGACATGTTTCCTGAAGTGGTCAAGTCCTGTAATAAATCCCACTGTCAACCTTAGCTGTTCTCTGCTTAGACTCGACAGGAATTTAGTTAAAGCTTTAAAGGGGCTTTGCGAAGAGTTTGACCAGGGTAGTTTTGCTACCATTTCCTGTGTTCTTTCCTGCCCCCCGCCCCCCCCCCCCATTATTGTGTGTTTCCTCCACACACTAGTTCTAGGCCTAAAAGTTACTGATTTTTTTTTTGCCTTTTTGGCCAGATAATCTGTGTTCTTGTTTCCTTTAATTCCCGGTGATCTTGAACCGAACACAACTCAATATCTTAGATTGCTAGTAGTATTAGTAGAAACTTGCTAGATACGCTCCGACGTCTCTTCCACAGAGGTTCGACCCTTCAGAGCTGCTTGGCCGTCGGAAAGGATTGGAATATGCTTACCAACGTAGCGTTTCTCAATTCCCATCATTGAACAGATGAGGATTGCAAACACCTCCGCCTGAACAATGAAACAGAACAGCCCAAGATTGCCACTGAAAGTATGTCTTGGGGGCTTTACATATATTAGGACTTACTATCAACATATTCATCATATATACACACAGATATATTTATCATCCACAGTAAATTTTATCTAAATAATCCACGTACTCCAATTATCAGTTACTTTTAGATGCCAAGGTTAAGTATTAGTGTAGTCCCATGTAAACATATACAGTTTAAACCAGCTGTAGGGACAGACCACATTAATTAATAAACTTACTGTCACAAATATTCTTATTGGATTAGATAACAATAGGCTAATAACAAACATGGCATCAAGCTTCAGACACATTTAGTGTTGAATAGGTTGTTTATTTAGTTTGGCGATCTGTATTATTTTATGTGTATAAACAGCAATTAAATACCTATTATTTGCTAATACTAAGGACAATAATATTTAATCATCTGATATAAAAACTACAATTGTTTTAAGTTTATGTTGATTTTTGGGGGGACACGAATACTTGATACAAGTACAAATTCGGACGAAGCACTCATAAACTTTGTGTGGCTCTGGGTAAAACACCAATACAACCTATTTCTCTAGTGCACTGATTGAAATAATGACAAAACTCGACTGACTATGTACACAGGAAACTGTAATGAGTTACCTATTGAGAGTCTGGTAATGGACGGAGTACCAGAAGTATAAGCTATGAAAGCTCCTCCTATCAAGTCTTCAATGGGCAGTGGATAGACAGTCCTCACCCAATCAGGAAGTGGAAATCCTTCTTGTTCCTGAAATTAAAGCACTGAATTATTAGAAGAAAATGATAAAAGAGTTAAGTAAACCAAACCTTAAACTACTTTGAAATAAAATGAAATGAAAATCCGTTTATTTAAATAAAAATGACTAATACAATAAAGAATACATATAAAAAATAACTTGAAAAATTCCCTACATGGGCTACATCCTGTGGGTGGGGAATGAGCTCTATATCATCTAATAAATTTGTAATTAAATTATAATGATTTGAAAAGGATATTCAGTTTATAAGTATCTATTATTAAAAACAAGTAGTATTATTAAAAACAATAATACTATTTATATAATAAAAAACATTGTTAAGTGTCTACATTAAACATATGTTTATAAGTTAGAGGAATCTCATGTTTGATTGTGAAAAAAATCCATCTCACAGAGATTTGGATACGCAAACATACAGTACTCACACTCTCTACACACTCGCATTCACTCCTATACACACACACACACACACACATCCAAGCCCTACATACGTACGTACACTCTACTCACTCATACTTTACGATAAGAGAAAAAAAAGAAAAAAAGGGTACATACATTAATCAGCAGCCACGCAACAGGGCGATCTATTATCTGTACTGTGAATAAAAAAATGAATTAACATGATCTCTTCCCAGTTCTAACAACCAATGATTAATACATTTTTTATACGTATTATAACTGCAAGGGTGTGGATTTTGTATATGCGGAGTTAGTTTGGAATAAACAGTGTTGACAATGTAATGTGAGGGAGGTTGACGTAATAGTTTTGAACAATCTAGGTGGGTGGAAACCAATATTTAACGCGGCTCTCGTTGGGTACGGATGTGTTATTTCGTTAAATAAGTTTTCTTTATTTTTAAAAATGTATGAAATAATTGTTCTTAGATAAAGTTGAGAGATATTGAGCACTTTAAATTCTTCAAATAGTAAGTCTGTGGGGAAACGTAAGTTTTTCTGCAAACCAGCTTTAATTATTGACTTCTGAGTAATTTCTAATGGAGAGAGAATGCTTCGGTAACACCCGCCCCATGCCAGATTACCGTATTGCAACAACGATTGAATGTAAGCATAATAAACCTTTTTTTTCAAATCAGGTGAAAGTACTTTACTAAGTTAAGAAAAAATATAAATAAATTTTCGAAGTCTGCCATTTAAGTATGGTACATGAATATTCCATTTCAAGCGGTTGTCAAAAACGACCCCTAAATACTTATATTCAAATACAATCTGAACGCATTCACACACCACACACCCCTGCTGACCACCACATGAATGCAAGCGCAGTTCCACATTGCCCGGATCACAGTCGGCTCTAATAGAAATTGGCATACATTTTGTTTTTGATAAATTAACAGAAAACCGACTTTGATCAAACAAACGCTTGACAGTGAGTAAGCCCGCCAGACGGACAGCCTCCTCCCAGCCACTGTCTTCAAAAAGCAAAGCCGTATCATCTGCGTAAAGAAATATTTGCCCCCCGTCTAAATTTAGTTGACCTAGGTTATTCAGAAATATCAAAAAAAGTAGAGGGTCCAGCGTACTACCCTGCAAAACTCCATAGTAGAGGGCCCAGCGTACTACCCTGCAAAACTCCATAGTAGAGGGTCCAGCGTACTACCCTGCAAAACTCCATAGTAGAGGGCCCAGCGTACTACCCTGCAAAACTCCATAGTAGAGGGCCCAGCGTACTACCCTGCAAAACTCCATAGTAGAGGGTCCAGCGTACTACCCTGCAAAACTCCATAGTAGAGGGCCCAGCGTACTACCCTGCAAAACTCCATAGTAGAGGGCCCAGCGTACTACCCTGCAAAACTCCATAGTAGAGGGTCCAGCGTACTAACCTGCAAAACTCCATAGTAGAGGGCCCAGCGTACTACCCTGCAAAACTCCATAGTAGAGGGTCCAGCGTACTACCCTGCAAAACTCCATAGTAGAGGGCCCAGCGTACTACCCTGCAAAACTCCATAGTAGAGGGTCCAGCGTACTACCCTGCAAAACTCCATAGTAGAGGGCCCAGCGTACTACCCTGCAAAACTCCATAGTAGAGGGCCCAGCGTACTACCCTGCAAAACTCCATAGTAGAGGGCCCAGCGTACTACCCTGCAAAACTCCATAGTAGAGGGTCCAGCGTACTACCCTGCAAAACTCCATAGTAGAGGGTCCAGCGTACTACCCTGCAAAACTCCATAGTAGAGGGCCCAGCGTACTACCCTGCAAAACTCCATAGTAGAGGGCCCAGCGTACTACCCTGCAAAACTCCATAGTAGAGGGTCCAGCGTACTACCCTGCAAAACTCCATAGTAGAGGGCCCAGCGTACTACCCTGCAAAACTCCATAGTAGAGGGCCCAGCGTACTACCCTGCAAAACTCCATAGTAGAGGGTCCAGCGTACTACCCTGCAAAACTCCATAGTAGAGGGTCCAGCGTACTACCCTGCAAAACTCCATAGTAGAGGGCCCAGCGTACTACCCTGCAAAACTCCATAGTCAATTTTCTTCCTAGTACTATCTTGTCCGTTAATTGGTAACGATCGCTAAGGTAAATGTTAAACCAATCAAACTTGGTAACGATCGCTAAGGTAACTGTTAAACCAATCAAATTTGGTAACGATCGCTAAGGTAACTGTTAAACCAATCAAATTCTGTTCCCCTTACCCCAATATGATCAAGTTTCTTTAATAACAAACTTCTATCAACAGTGTCAAAAGCTTTAGCTAGATCAATAAACAATAAAATAGGTTTTTTATTACGTTCAATTGCATTATGAATACTTTTTATCAACAAAAATAAATCATCATTTAAATTTTTATATTTCCTGAAACCAAACTGAGTTTTAAAAAGAATGTTATATTTGATTAAATAATTTTCAAGTTGTATTCTAATACTTTTTTCTAATAATTTGGACATGACGCTAGCCAATGTGATAGGCCTAAAGCTTACACATCGATCTTTTGGGCCCCACTTGTATATTGGAATAACTTTCCCTACTTTAAAAGATTTTGGGAAAACACCATTTTTAATACTGTTGTTAATAATATGAAGAAGAGGAACTTTGAGAAATTGAAAACAGGTTTTTAAAAACAGAGCCGGAATATTATCAATACCAGGAGCTGATCCACCCTTAAGGCTATTTACAATTAGAGTTTATTCATTTTCAGTGACTGGCTGTAGTTGGAAGTTGGCATCCACCCGATATTCATCATCATTCAGGACAAGCTCAGATACAGGAGGGACCGTGCCGGCCTGATTAGCTCCTACACCCACATACAGGAGGGACCGTGCTGGCCAGATTAGCTCCTACACCCACATACAGGAGGGACCGTGCCGGCCAGATTAGCTCCTACACCCACATACAGGAGGGACCGTGCTGGCCAGATTGGCTCAGATACAGGAGGGACCGTGCCGGCCAGATACAGGAGGGACCGTGCCGGCCAGATACAGGAGGGACCGTGCCGGCCAGATTGGCTCCTACATCCACATAGTATTCATTGAGACTATTTGCTACTTGTTTGATGTCCTTAACTTGTATATCATCCTTGCCCCTTAAAAACTGATCAAATGGAAACTTATCTTTATTTTTCTTTATACCCATAACTTCAGCAATGTTATTCCACAGAAAACGTTTGTTGTTTTTTGACTGATTAATTTTATTACGATAGTACATTTCTCTGGCTGATCTGATAGTTTAACTTAAAATATTTCGGTAATTTTTATAGCGTTTCTTTAAAACATTATTAAATGGTTGTTTTTTAAGTCGTCTACCCAATTTGTCTCTAGTTCGAATCGACCGAACCAATCCAGCTGTCATCCAGGGCTTGATTCGGTAGTTATTGGCTTTATACCTGGCTAATTTGTCTTAAATAATGTTGAACGCCTGAACTTACCATACAATCATTCCAGTAGTCCAGTACACTTGTGTTTAAAAAAATAAAGAACTTTCCAGTTGAAACTTCTTTGTTTTGAGTTTATATGACAAATGCCAACGCTTCTTATATTGGAGGATAGTTAAAAAACACAGCACTTGAAATAAATCTCGCCTGTCAAGTGATGTTTTATAAAAGTCCTATAAGTAAAATATTAATAATAGTTATTGTTTAGTTGACAGAAGGTAGCCCAACACCTAGCGCCTTCAAGAGGGCTTGCTTACTCATCTTGTGCCTCGCCTACAGGGGTAATCCTACGTCTTGTTGCAGTTACTTCTTATTAAAATTTATTTATATATTCCTTTATTTTTTTTAATAATTTAATAAATTATTTAATTTTAAATAAATTTAACTTACAAACACGTATTTTAAGGCTTAAAGGTATTGAATACCAGACCTGTAAATACGGAAAACAACAGTTTTATCTAAGGCATAACTTAGCTGAATTTTAATGAGATCTGAGTGTTTAATCAGTTATAGATAGGCCCCTGAACGCACTGGTACGAGTGAGATTCACTGAGTGGTGGAAGTGAGGCTCAGTACTACTCTTCCCCCAATGTGTAATTTCATTTAAAAATTATCATGGTAACCAGGACAGCGGAAGATCGCGTGTCTGGTTACCATTACGTCATTAGCAGCAAAGACGATTTGTTAACACCAACGAATCAAGATTGGAGCGATTAAATTAAATCATAACTTATCATTCAAATAACAAGTAATAATATAAATAACACAATAAATAATTATGTAAAAAATAAATAGCAATTAATCAACTTTACAAGTCATTGCAGTTTTTTTTCAACTAAACACTGTTGTGGAAATTGAACACTTCAAGTTAATCACGATCGTGAATTAAGGCAGTGAATTGAGTTCAGTGGTGGAACGATTTCTCTTTGCTGCTGGAACCCCTAACTGCGCTAAATATAACACGCAAGCCACTTACTGTCCGGCCTAGTTATAGTTACAGTGCTCATGTATACATATAATAGGTAATGAGACTGGCGTAAGTACATGGGGTGTGAAGCCGTGTTCTTGGATAATGTATACAGACAATAATTATACTCGTACGTAAAACGATGTACATAAAAAAATACATTTCAGCAATATTCTAACCACATGTTCGTTTTGTTAAAATTAAAAAAGAAAATCCTTACCTCACAGAATAAGATATCCCAAATGCTGAACATGGCAGATATTCCTGAGACGTTAAACCCCAAATGTTCGCTCAAGTAGCTGTTGATTGACGAAATGTTGTCCGCATGATCATGGCCGAACTGTTGCAAAGAGACTGCAGACTCTTCAGCCCATCTGGGACAAATGTGTCGCGCCAACTAATAACAGAGATTTAATTGTTATTCAAACCCTGATAAGGTCATACTTATTCTACCTGGAGACACCAGAGTACATTATCCTACTGGATGAACAAGTCTTTGTCAAAAATATGTTGATATATAATTTTTGGTCGTAGTGAAATCAACTTTTACTTGATCGTGTATTAAAATATTAATAATGTTAATAAGTTACATTCTTTAATATCCACGAGCTGGTTAAAAGAAGCATAAAAAATAAATAAAACGTAAAAACTAAAAAAGCAACAAAGTTGTATTAAGTAAGCTTATCTAAATCGCAGTGCAAATAATATAATATTACAAACAACAAAAGGAATCAACAAGATTTAAAGAATCATGTCTTATCAGTATGTAGACATTTCTATTATCACCAAAAAGCTACGAGCTATCTTGTAGTTACACAATTATCTATATTGTAGGTTGTATTTGGACTAAACTGTCGAATTTTATTATTCTCAAGTGGTATTTTCTTATCATTGTGCAGATTTGAATTATAAGCCTCTAAAGATATGAATATAATCCCTGTTATAAAGTTATAAAAGAGACATTTTATTACATCTCTATTATATTTGCTTGCTTCCCACAAATTTAACTGTCACATGTTCTAATTGTTTAAATGCAACTTTATAGAACAGAGTTGCTTTATGTTCAGAACGTTTAGAAGTTTGTCTAAAAACTATATACTGTAATTGTGCTTGTCCACCTAGATACAATAAAACTAGATTACTTACTTTGATACCCACCAGCCCCCAATCTCACCCCAGATTTCTCAATAGTCTAGTTTATTTCGATTGGATATTGTAGATAATGCAAATTGGTTAAATAAAGTCCTTATTATATTTGATGCAACGTTAATTCCAGATGTAAGGCACGAATAACGGTGTCACACAAATTACTACAGGTCAGCTGAAAATATTTTGTAAGTATAGGAAAACTGTTGTTTACTGCTCTCAGTTATGATCGTCAAAACAAGTACAAAACCTATTGAAAACACACCTATTGTATTTAATGACATTGAGAGAAACTGCTACCTCTTCGGGTTGCACACACGTCTTTCACAGGAACCACGTTAAGTCTAACTCTCACTTAGGACAGCAATAGGTATGAATTACCAGCAAAATTTGTTTAATAAGTCTTTATTTCTGTTGGTGCAGAAATTATGTGCACCCGAGTTTGAAGGTTGTTTACTAAGATACTAAGATGCCTATGAACAATCAAATCACACCATTACTTTCCTCGTTTAATTGTACGTTATGACATATTAACTTTCAAATTTTACTATAAGTTGTAATATTTTTTTAAAGTTTGAATAATTTTGATCCTAGATGGAACAAAAAAGTATCGGAGTTTTAACTGGTTTTCACTGTTGTTCAACTTTGAACTCTTATTACTCAAAAACACGTTAATGTATCATATTTATATTTTAATACATGGTTGACATGAGTGTTTTGTATAAGTTTTATAGTTTTCACAATTTTAACTAATCAAGGGTTCTTCTCAATTTAATGAAACTAATTTTTTTTTTTTTTATTCCATGGATCGTCAAATTAATTACTTGGTCATCTTTATGAAATGTATAGCTGAGATACATTACTTTTATATGCTTATTAAATGTAGTTATTTTAAATCGATCAATTTAAAGTGATTTTGATAACCACGCACCAAGTCTATAAGACAATTTTTATTGCATTTTCTCCTATAGAAAATGTTTAGCCCTATTGAACAGATAACAATGTTATATAAAAGGTATTTGTTATCAATGATGAGTGTATTTCGTATCTAAATTCGTATTTCAATGGTAGTAATATGCTCTTATCAATGAAGGTTCCTGCACCACTGAATTTTCTATGCCAAAACGTATATGGAGGTCAGAGATGTATCAAACGTCTACGGCTGTTCGATGCTTTGTGCCAGTAGCCAAGCTACCTTGAAATCGTTTTGAAGTGATCTGTCCACGATCTTACGGTTGTGACAAGTACATGGATCGAAATCACATGTATCTGAAAGCATACTTGAAAATAGTGATTTGATAGTTACTAATGTTCCAGATACAAATAGACATTACAATCTCGAATTGTTTATACATATGTTACTAAAAATAAGTATTTCATATAGTTACTACTATTAATTTCTCCATAGATACCAGAATGTATAATCATCACAATCCATTATTTATTAAAATTACATTATATTCCATTAGATATTAGAAAACATTTCTATTGGTAAAAAGTAACTTACAGGCATAATAAAGTTTCTAACATGGGAAGTTATAAGACATCCTTTCCCCTAATTATTTTCTAAAATTACAATTTTTTTTAAGATATCCACGTGCTTATATACTTAGATGCTCAAAGTTTATGGACATGAGTAACCTGGGTCCATAATCGATCAAGTTGATACTTTTGAAATATACAATGCTTTGACATGCTTTGAATAAATGTTTAAAATCAAAGTACTCAGATCAGTGTTTTTACTTATTTTGTAACAAAAAATGTTGATATTGTTAAAAAGTTTTTTTAAAATTATCAAATAACTTCTTAAATAAAACTAAATCTAGGGTAGTTATGTAAATAACAGGAAAACCCCATAATAAAGCTTAATATTGTACCCATAATAAGTACAATCATCATAAACTTAAACTAAACTTCAAACAAAAAAAGTTATTGTCCTGTTTTACTTTATATGCACAGCTGTTATCAGTAAAATGACAGTGTTAAACAAAATATTGGAAACGTTACAACTCTTTCAATTTTAAATACACATTGTTTTCTGCGTGAAAAGACAATGTTAACAGGCGTCGCATGACTATGTTCCCGTAAAGAATTCGGAACTTGACTCCTGTATCTTGGACCTCAGGTTACTCACAATATTCCACAATAGTTAAACAGTTACAGTATCTACATATATAATGAGTGGAATAACTTTAAATAAAATTATATGTAAATTGTAGAATAAAGTAAGGGGGATGGAATTTATAACCACTCCGTATAGTACACTATTAATATTTTAATCAGAAAAACATACCAAACAATTTTTTCTTTACTTTTTTACTTTATTTAAAAAAAACTGTTTGTATAATACCATCAACATGAGTTGAATCAATAATAAACAACCTATATGTCTTGATAATAAACAACCTATATGTCTTGATAATAAACAACCTATATGTCTTGATAATAAACAACCTATATGTCTTGATAATAAACAACCTGTATGTCTTGATAATAAACAACCTGTATGTCTTGATAATAAACAACCTGTATGTCTTGATAATAAACAACCTGTATGTCTTGATAATAAACAACCTGTATGTCTTGATAATAAACAACCTGTATGTCTTGATAATAAACAACCTGTATGTCTTGATAATAAACAGCCTATATGTCTTAATAATAAACAAACCTATATGTCTTGATAATAAACAACCTATATGTCTTGATAAT